>OX596146.1:0-233698 GCA_951394285.1 Epirrhoe tristata
CTAATTTTGGCGTGAATGCCTGCGACATTAATTATACACCCTAAACTTTTCATTAAAACTTACCAGCGGTAGGGTAGGTAGAACCTATGTATACAGTTCTGTGGTAGGTACCTACCCACTGGTCTAGCTAGAGCCAGAAAGAAAAGAAGAGAAAGAAAATAGTTTCTTTACCATAACAAAATTACAACATTTAGAAATGTAGGTACATCAGACAGTTAGGTACTAATGGTCCCCGCACCTGGCAATGCTGTGTCGCTGGAGACCGGAAACAAAAGATTTGCCATAAAGTAAGTTATACGGTATACCACAGTCCACCCACGTAACAGGACAAACAAAACAAGAAAAATAATTGAACAAAAAACAAGCGTAGTTACTTATTATAATAAAAGAGACTAACAAGTAGGTTTACATCTAAGAAATTCAAAAGAACTTGGGTGCAAAATTGTATCCTGGTACGCTATCGCTCGATTTCTTTTTTTGATAGGTACCTAATCGTATTCACTTGGCACCGACTTCAAATTATATTCTTATTTTTCTCTTTTTAGTGTGTAGAAGGTTCTTCTGTTTGTGTTCTGTGAAGTCGGTTCAATTTTTTTTTTCAAAAATTTTTATTTTTCACTTTTTAGTGTAAGTAAATAAATACTGTGTAAATAAAAGTGTATGAGTAAATAATATAATAAGCTACGAGTACATTAAGACTTTGCTTATCGTAGCTTAAGTAGGAAAGGATAAGAGAAGTCATGGGCAGACCTACTAAAGGACACACCGGAGTTCAACAAGGGGGAAAACTATCAATCCATAAGGAAAAGAAAATATTTTGGACTACCTACTCAAACTATTCAATGTTTGACTCAGATTGTGAGTCAGGGTGTGTTGTGTAGTGAGAATGAGGTTTTTTGAATGTTACGGGAAAACTGTCAATCCCTCAGGAAAAAAAAATATATGGCGCCACCTTGAGAGTATACCTCTTTCTAACAAAAAAAATTTTGGAAATCGGTCCACAATTTTCTTAAAGTTCAGTGATTGTTTTAGTTTTACGGGAAAACTATTATTAATCTCTCAGGAAAAAAAAATATATGGCGCCACCTTGAGAGTATACCTCTTTCTAACAAAAAAAAAATTTGGAAATCGGGCCACAATTTTCTTAAAGTTCAGTGATTGTTTTAGTTTTACGGGAAAACTATTAATCTCTCAGGAAAAAAAAATATATGGCGCCACCTTGAGAGTATACCTCTTTCTAACAAAAAAAAAATTTGGAAATCGGGCCACAATTTTCTTAAAGTTCAGTGATTGTTTTAGTTTTACGGGAAAACTATTAATCCCTCAGGAATAAAATTTATATGGGACCACTATAAGAGTATACCCTTTCAAACAAAAAAAAAATTTTGGAAATCGGTCCACAACTGACGGAAATATCGGTGAACATACATAAAAATAAAAAAAAACATACATACAGCCGAATATATAACCTCCTCTTTTTTTTGAAGTCGGTTAAAAAGAGACTAACAAGTAGGTTTAAATTAAAAATTGACTTATTTTATGTGTAAACGTGTGTTGGTGTGTGACTGTACGTGTGTGAATATCCAGAAGATAGAGGTCCGCTTGACCTAGTAGGTAACTAGGGCTGATAGGGTTTTGCGTCGCAGTTCCCGTTTACACCAGCCAGTCCAGTGACCCTCCGACCTCTCATCACGTGCTGATAACCGTATCATCCGCTTTCGTCCGTCACTGCGTAGGTAGGTAATGCGCTGAATTGCATGACTTCGCAAAAGTAGGTAGGTAACCTACCTACCTACCTACTACTTCTGGGAAATCTGGCAGAAACAGGTGTATGTAAAAAATATAAGTGACATGACAAATCCCCAAAGAAAAGAAAAGGTGATTGATAGCTTTGTTTGAAAATGAAATACGGTTTTTAACACTAACAATGTGATATTTTACCAAGTTTACTAGGTAAGTAGGTACACATTTGTTGAATTTGAAATGCTGCTGTGTAGGTGTAGGTAGGCCTACCACCATAGGTACCTACCACATCAAAGAGTACCTACCACGTCAACTCTTTCTTTTGTAGGTTTTGTACGTATTGACGTCGTCTTTCCTGTGGGCGGCTGATTAAGCTAAGAGGATGGTTTAGGTGCTGGGCAAGCCTATTCCATCTCAAACAATGTCCCAGCACTACAGCGTCTCGTTAAGTGTAGGCATAGGTTGCCTGCTGACGCTGTATAAATCATCTAATATAGATGTAAAGGTCTAAGTTTTTAGATACCTACCTACCTAAGGTACTTAAAAAAAAACTCCTGCCTGGGAGTGCCGTGAATGAAAACTTAACAAAAAATAAATTATGGATTTTTTTACCCGTTTAGTTATAAAACATAGGACTGAATGTAAACCAGAGTCATTTCTCTGATGTAAACAAGATGGCGCTACTGGTAGGTGTCGGTGAGCATTGACAGCTCAATTTAGTGCAGTGCGCTTAATAACTTGAAAGCGATTAGATAGATGGAATATCAACCTGAGGATGATAGTCAGCTGTGCGTCTGAAGTTCCTGGTATCTATGCCTATGTTATAGTTATATTCAACACCAACACACCAAACAATTTTCAAAGGCTTATGATAAAAAAAAAAAGAACTAACCAATCCCTTACATGATTCGGTTCGAACAGAACAGCTTTGCTCTAGGAAGATTAGGCTACACTATAGGAGTGTGGCCTAATGCATTATGAATCACAGGGCTATTAGTAACTATTAATCTGTATTCTGTAGAGAACTCTAACGACTCAACCATGGAATAAAACTAAACATGTCTGTGAGGTACCTTTAGGTAGGTTACCTAAGCCTAAAAGTAAGATGCAAGTACTTACCTACCTATTTTTGTATAAAAAAAATCTCTTGAAAAATAAGTTAGAAATATATAAGTACTGCTCAAATAATAATAATTTCGTGAAATCAAAAAACTATTTAAAAAAATCGTTTTTATGGTATATTTTCGAACAATACAACACACGTAAAATAATATCACATGCTTAATCTTATTTCACACGAACACGCGGCAAATTCTATGCTTTACCTACACTTAAAACTATCTTAAACATAGCTAAATACAATACAAAGAAAGAACAGCTTCCAAATCTAATATATTATACCTATATCTACAGGAATGCTATCTAATTCTTTGGAACCCATTAACTAAGCATGAAGTCTAATTTTCAAGCGGGTTCTCAAAAACACAAAATGCTTTACATTCACACGAGTGAATGAGGTAGTAGAGTCAACATCAAACTTAGATAATATTTTATGAATGAAAAATAGTATTTAAAATGTCATCAGATGAGCTACTACAGATCATGATTTGATTGTTTATCAATGAGCGCTGAAAACAATCAAAGCATCCTCTAGCATAAGCGGAGTTATCTAAATTACAAAAAGTATCATTTAATAACCGTCATGGGTGATCACAGACAACAGGGCTACTTAGAGCTGAACAAAGATCGATGATGATAGCAATCTAAAATTGTCAACACGCACGGACATTAGCGTTTCACCGGAGTTCTATCGATCGTTATTCATCTTAGTTTCAGTTGACGTTCCGAGCTAACTACTAACTATACGTATATCTAGAACTAGGTAGACTGTCATGTCAGGCACGTCACAGCCGCTAGACGAGCGGGTAGGAGGCTGCGGAGGCGATGCCGCAGTGGTTGTTCCTGTTGCGCGCCATCTTGATGTAGCCGAGGTCGCCCCACGTGCGGCCCCACGAGTTCTTGACGAGCCAGTAGTCGCCGCCCTGCTCGTCCGAGCCGTAGCCCACCACCAGCACCTGCGGGGAACCGGCTCTATCAGAATACTTATCTTATTTCTTTAGTGTAGCGCTCTGTAACCTAGCTTCGCAAGCAATTCATAAATTGAAAATTTAAATTATCAGTAAACAGGGTCACGACTGTATCCCCAAGGCGCGGTAGACATACTCTCAGATCTTTTTATGTTACTTATTCCAGATCCTTTGAAGATGTCTAAGGGGGGTAGTCGGAGGCATGTCCGAACACATATTTGATACATGCCCACATCTTGCAGAAGTTAGTATAACCACGTATAACATACCTACGTGACAGTGAAATATGAGTATCTACTAAAAAACTAAAAAATAAAGAAGAGAAACTAAAGAAGCAAATTTAAAAGGGAGGAAAAACATTCATTCGTCATTCGTCGAAATAAAATAGCAAAGGTCAAAACAGTTTCAATTAGTTTAATGACTAACTACTCGTTATTGGAGTGTTGTTTGTCACTTGACACTTATTTAATCATCATCATTTTTTGCAACTGAAATTCGCCCACAGCTGGGTATACCTAGCCCCAGACCATATAGTAGGTCGTGTGCTTCTCTAATCAGAGTACTTGCGACCTTGCTTAGCAAATTTGTTTTTTATAAAAAATTATGTTTGCTATGAGAAACAGAAAGCAACGGATATTTTGGTTTATGATAAGCGTTGGATAGCAGCGGGCGTGCGACCCACTGACACTGACACTTGACACTTGACACCACCTCTCTTAGATACACAGATGAGACATCGTGTTTGCAAAATATAGAACTAAGTAATTATAAGTTAATACAAACATTTACCAATCTGTGAATGTTTTAATATTTGCTGCTAATTCTGTGCACCTACAGGTCAACAAACAAGGTCGAACCTCAGCCATGTGACACGAGGCGTCTCCTCGAGGTGCACTTACATCCTTACACCACACTTATACTTCGATAGAACAACGCTTTAACACAACAAGAATAATCATACTAATTAGTGACCTATACCTACGAGTACCTACTTTGTTCTCCTGTTTTTATTCAAAGGACATTCAACATAATCTAATGTTTTGAGTTTCTTCTTTTTAGGAGTTTCTTAAGCTCTAACCTAACCATAATATTGATCGATAACCATCCTGACATGTGTAAAAGTGATCAGTAGGCAGGTTAGGTACTCACTCCATGGTCGAGGTTCTCGGAGGAGCAGTCGGGCTCGTAGTAGACGCCGCTGGAGTAGAACTGGAAGCTGGTCTGCGAGGCGTCGATGGCGACGGAGACCGGGCCCACGGTGGCCACGGCCGCCCTCAGCGCCTCCTCGTCCCCCTGCGCCACGTCCACGAAGCCCGAGTCGTCCGCGCCCGCGTTCTTGGGGTTGTATCTAGAGGCATGTGTGAGCTAAAGTTCAATAATGTACAACATAATATGGAATCACCCATAACGTAAAATAGGATGACAAATGGATCTATGGGATGCTTTATTGAGCGCATTATTACAGTCTGGAATAGTAAGTTAGTTTCCTCAAACCCTAAATGCATTTGAGAGCTATGTTTTTTATACTCCCTGTTCTTTCTAAATACCATGAAGAAACTTACTGCATGTGTAGAACCTAGCTTTTGTGTATTCTAGCTGTACTTATATGGCACGTTTATACGGATCCAGTGACTGACCTGCATTTGTCATCAATGCCCTCGTACGGGTAAGTGTTCTCCATATCGATGCCGCCGTTGTCCTTGATATACTTAAATGCGTTGTCCATGAGGCCGCCGTTGCAGCCGTTGTTGCCGTACGAGGAGGAGCAGTCGATCAGGTTCTGCTCCGACAAGGACACCAGGTAGCCGGACTTGCGGAAGTGTTGGGCTTCTAGCGCTCCGGTCTGGGGTACGATTGGGTATTTCAAGACCAATACATAACATAACACAAGTAATAAATAAAATAACAGAAAGTTTGAAAGTGTTTTTTTTAAAAGGTGTGAAGAGAATGAGTGGAATATCATTAGTCTCCCGCATCAGCCTAGTGCGGAATGCAATTAGGGTTTTTAGTACTTGTTTATTTCTTATCATAAGGACCTAATATAGGTATAATATGTATAATATAGAATAAACCTAACCTAACCTAACCTATTTGTTATTTCTTTTTTATTTGTTTATTTTTACTCTTTAATGATAGTTAAAAAAAAAATACTTTGTTTACAAAAACTGCTTTATCATTTAGATCTGTAGGTACCTAGTTACCTATCGTGTGTGTAGGTAATGAACACCGCATGCAATTATTGAAGGGTAAGCTGAATAACATCGCTTGTCTGAAATTACAATGAGTCATTCATGACCCGATGCACAAAACAGATGACTTTTTAAAATGAATTGTGGTCTTTTTCACCGAACAAAATAAAGTTGTTATTCAACTAAGTCATAATGAACACCGTTATTTTAAACTTTGGGTTACTGAGAACGTTTGTAATAGAAAAAAAAAAAAAACGCAGAGATTCGAAGAATTGCATGAGGAAAACAAGAAGCTTTGTACCTACGCCATACACAAACAAGCCATACAAAATCCGCTCGTTCGAAGCAGTAGGTGTAGGTACCTAGGTACTTTACCTAACATGCATCACGTGATCCGCGTGATCGGCCATACCGGTTTGTTTGGCTGACGTAATCAATGTTTTTATTGCCATGCAACCTAACACAGCTAGCATCTGATTGAGAAAAGTGCTCAAAAATCGTTGGCTAATTTAATTCTGCCTAGGTCATTATTTTCGCTATTATGTAGAGAAATATTAAAAGAAACGAAGGAAGAATATAGGTCTTTCAAAAGATTTTATTAGTTTCGACTTACGGCTGATAATAGAAATTATGCCTAATGTGCTAGGAAAAACATACGTGAGCTTGTTTACATTTTCTCTAAGTAAGCATTTGCTACGTCAACAGCTGCGCATGCACCGATAGACTGGGTGAAAGTTGAGTGACACTTCGCATAAATATTTACTGCGCTGTTATACCTATACGTTAATCTGATCAAATCGGACACATACGTTGGATTCAATGATATCAAAAAGGCGTGCTGCGGGCCCATTGTGTTCATTAAATAGCTGTTTCTTCATTTATTTCTAACGATCGCCTATAAATGCTATCAAAATGGACGAGTTATTAATTGAATAAAAAAACATTCCATTCCTATCTTCCTCTTCTTTGCTTCACAATTATTTTAACCACGCGCCAAGGAAAAGCATTTTTTTCGTTTTATAAAATTTCTAGACGATTCGGGATGTGATATCCTGTTCCTCAAAACTTGCCTTTTTTACCCTTTATAATAGGATTAATTTATCTGTTTTTGAGACCTTATAAATAGGTTAAAACGAGTAAAGGTAAAACAAAAACCCACAGGAGGCAACTCTTATACCTACAAGTGTAGGCTACACTAAACGGGACGCTGTAAATGCTGTAATGCCGCAAAGTCTTCTAAAACAAAGTCAATGGATAGTATACTCACAGTACTGAAGGACCAGCAGGATCCGCACTTGCCCTGGTCCTTGATCTCGGTCACAGCGCCCTTCTTCCTCCAGTCGACCTGGTCAGGCAGAGTCACGTGCGCCGGCGGGATGAACGCGGACCCGCGGATATTCTGACCCTTGAAGCTGAGGAGCCCCTTGTTGTGTCTGGAGACCATACGATTGGTATTGTATATACGATAGTATATGGTCTGGGGTATTGTATTTACAGGAAACAAGTCTATGTATTCAGGGGTCGACCCACAATGGGTGCCTGTTGAGCGACGAGGCAACTCAAAGAAGAGGGTGGGAAATGGACCGGACAGAGATAAGAAAACAACATAAAGCTCTGCTTACTTTGGGGTGACCCTGAGACTACCAACGTCCAACAGTGGGGAAGTGGGCTTAAAAAAGTTAAAGCTTCTAAGCTTGCTTGATGTGATGAATGATATTGAATTCTTCAAACTAGAGAGTTGCTTAATAAATACAAGCCACGGATAAACAAAGGAAGTGTGACTCTATTCCATAATTTATTCATGAAACTATTACATAAACCGACATTATTCGTATTGTCTTAGAACAATAACAACAAATACTCGAGTGTTGATAAACCTTTGTTGTTGATTGTTTCCTTATCTAAAAAAAACACGACATTTACGCAAACAAAATATACCAGCCTGTGTGTACCTTACCTATTGCTTGATATACTTTTTAATTGGATTAATACTTACCTACGTTACCTACCTATTTTTATTGCACAAACACGAGGATTCCAATAGCACACTGGCTGATAAATTAAATCTCTGGTCAATGAGATGAGTGGCAATTCAGGCATTTAAGCACAGAATACAGCAAGTGATTTAAGTAAGTATAATATGAATTTATGGGTAGCTACATTTAGGACTGACAATAATTATTTGTAATCGTAAGCAAGTACGCCCCCTTTTGCACGAGTAGGTAATCGGCGTAACCGATCCGTCTGTAATTACAACGCACCACAAATAGCATTTCAATCAGGCGCATGCGTTGCATAATAGTCTTATCAGTTAAATGAATGGGTAATCTTTTTGTCCCTAGTCTTACTTTAAATTAAAATACCTACTTAAACTCGTAGCTAGGGGTAAGTTGGTAAATAAGTAGGTACCTAGAGTTGAAATACCGAAAACATAACCCTGCGACATACCTACAATTACATGGTATCGATAGGTCTTTAAAACATTTGAATGGCCTGCGTTTTATCGTAACAAGGATATGCCTAGCGAGAGCTAAGCAAGTCGAACCGACTAGAAGGCTGATGACTCTGAAAGAGGTGCTCACTTGGCGGTCCTGTTGAATCCATTCATGGTGTGCACGAACTCGTGGTGCAGCAGGTCCCCGAACTGGTTCTGCGCGAGCTGGAAGCTGGCGAGCCCGCGCTGGTAGAGCTGGTTGTGCTTGGCGATGGTGTGCTTGTTCTCCGCGTAGATCTTCATGCGGAACCGGTCCTCCACCTCGTTGTCGTACTGCTTCTTGTGCTCCATCTGGGGGCGGACTCAAGTGTCATTTCTGCGTTTTTATGCTAAGTTTTTATAAGGTAAGTAGGTACCTATATATATTTAGTGAAAAAAGTGTGTATTGTACCTCGGTCGATGATAGAGATGTCCTAGAGATGCAAATAAATAATAGCCTACCTTGGTAGTTGATGTGTGATGGGCTGATTGATGACTAAGATAAATAAATTATGGCTTCACTTATTTTCTGCGAGGTTTTTAGTTTTTCTAATGTCATTTCTGTAGGTAGGCAGTAGGTACCTAGTTATTTTCCGGTTCCTAATGAGAACAAGGAAATGTGGGTAGGGTAGGATGTGACTGACCTTGAATGCGGTCCACTCTTCCTTGACCAGGTCCAGCAAGGACACGGCGGAGGCGGCCGCCACCACGCACAGGAGGGCTGCTATACTCTTCATGGTGAACGCTTCCTAAACACATAAATATTCAAATATAATGTGAAGTGACCTTGTGCACAAAACAAACATCGGTTGTGCGTTGGTACTGTAACGAGGTATTCTTTTTTTAATCATTACCTACATAATTTTTTTTAAAAAGAGTACCTAGGTATTCTTATTTCTAGGGTGTTCTACCTTCTGTTTTGTAGTCCTTTAATTAGGATCTTGGTACCTAGTACCGGTAACAAATAATAAATTATTGTTTTTAGAGGAAAATTAGGGAGTTTAGTGGCCACACTGGAATCGCGACCATGTTTAGTTTTGAGAAAAAGGGCTTTTCTAAATGGCTACAGATCTTTCTGAACAGTCTAAACTTTTTATCTAATTATATTTTGATTAGATTATCAATTCAAGTGTACAGCTCGCAGTTAAAACTGAAGGTCTGTAGCCCGATTTAGATTATTTTGATCTCACGAGATAAAAAATATCTATGTTGGTAATTATGAACACTGACAGAGAAATTTTAATAAATTAGGTAAAGGTGCTCTAAGGATTCCCATTATTTGTGAGGGTGTCATGCATGCATGACTAATTAATTAAATTAACTTTTAACTATTTAAGTAGGTACACATTTGCATAAATAACAAAGAACCAAAACACGCTATTTCAAAACCTACCTACTGCGCAGTGAGTCAACTCAACACTAAACAAAGGCGAGGCGAGACGTTTAGATGGTGTGGTGAAGGTGAACGGTGGTTTAGTTTGTATCAGCATATAATACCATAATAGAGTAGAGTAATATATTAACAGTCAGTGTAGATAGGAGACCCCTCAGTCTATTCAAAATATAAAACTCACCTGAATACAAATTGTTAAACGTAGGTAGGTATCACAACTTCGAGACGAGATTCGTATCGTATTTTTTAAGGAGAAACACGTCCACTCCCAAGCGCGATTCAATTGTTTCTATGAATGAAGTTAATTGAGTCCGTTTTATTTCTTTTCTAAGGCTGGGGGGTGGGCTGGGTGTTGAGGATTATTATTCTGTGCTTGTGTGTGAGTGATCGCTCAGTCATCTCGGTCATCTCTCGTTCGGTTTTCGTTCCATTCGTTCTTCGTCAGCTCGGTTGCGTTCAACGACAGAGACGTACAAGTTCAACATAGGTTCCGTAGCTGATTAATTTATCCTCCTTGCCGATTTCGGTTACGGCTTTGTGTATTTTTTAAACTATGTATGGGCTACGCCTAAAACAAAACGTATGAAAGTACCTATCCAATCTAACTACGAAAAAAATTCAGCTCTATGTACAATACAAGCTGTTGTTTACTTTTATTTTATTGAAACGAAGTTTCTTTTCGGACGTTATCGAAGAAAAACATATTAAACAAACTGTGGGGCTGGGAGATTTTTTTTTTACCGTCACGGCCGTCACGTCACAATATCATCACAGTGCGAAATGCGCAGCCGCGAACAGTCCATTGATTATTACATTGTTAGTACGGAAGATCGTTTGATTTGAATTTGAAATTCCCATACTCTTTGCTTCGTTCCAACCGAGTGTTCCACGAAACTCACGTACTTTTTTTAATTTGTGTTTTGTTTTACCCGAATGTGTTCATTTTTAGGTTTTAATAATAATAATAAAATAGAAATGTTTATAGCAAAACAAAGGAAATAAGAACTTAATATTATGTTGTTAATGTTAGTAAGCATACATAAAGAAAAACATAAAACAGAACGGAGCAGTTATCATTATTATTATTATTTATTCACAAAAACACAAAAAATGGCTTTGTCGCTGAGCGACTATATCGCCCAATCGGTAATAAACATCTAGTTTGTCTTCATCATATAGGTCTTCATTTCTTTATGGTTTCACTCATAGATTTAGCATGGTACCTTTTTGGTACTTCACTTCACTTATTGGTTTCTTCTTCTTCTTCTTTTCATGACTTCACGTCAAATCTTTCTTCAAAATATGTATTACGTCACGTCAATTTGAGTCAATTGAAAAAACATGGCGGCTTGTCTTTTCAAAACTCCAAGGGAAATCTTTCGTCAAATGAGAAAACTTCTTGAATACTCCCCCATTCCATTTGCCAAATCTCCTGTTACGTATCCAAAGCTTCATTAGTAAAATGCCACCGAAATTACATAATAAAACCTAGTAAAACACGAGAAAACTAAATAAAATAGCAGAGCCACTAGTTCCTTCAAAAATGGCGAAAGAAGTCCTCAGCAGTTATCAAAGCTCAGGATGAACCGCCTTGACACGGACACTGCAGAATTGTGACAGCAAGTCGCAGAAGCCATAAACCAAGAAACCAAGAAACTGAACCGCTGGGATCACCTTACGCACGAGTTTAGCCCACAGCGGTGCTGAGTATCTATCTGCAATGGTTTCCAGGATGCTGTTAAAAAAAAAAGTATAAGCGTTTTAGTTTTTTCTCCAAGGTATCCTAAAATGGTTTTAAGGCAATCATCATTCATTCCTTGAGTGATCATAAATCAATAGAGTGAACCGAGTGAACAAAGAGTGTAAATTAGTGAACAAGTACTCAGATAACATAGTGAAGTATTTTCTAGACGAGGCGAGTTAATTTATCTCAGAAAGGTACAATACCTTTTTTTTTGACAGGTTGGATCATCGAGCTAAAATTTTATTGTCGACTGTATTGATAAGTCAATGTCAAACTTTTGTGCAATGCACACACTGTCACACACAGCATACAGTACAGTACATACAGCATCAGACAGACAGCATGGTTCTTTCTGGTTCACCAAAATAGATCCTAAGAATTTTCGTGGTGAGCACAATGAAACAAAATGAAAAAGGTCAGAAAAATCAAGGTAGACGAAAGAAAGTTCAGTTATATAAACCTAGGAAAAGAAAGGGAGTGGAGGAAGATGCTGCCATACAATATTTGAAGTCTCAATACGAAAAGGTAATCACTTGCGTGCCTTGATATTCGCTTATTAATAAACTATAACTATGTTTAGGCTACAAAATTAAAACTTTTTCAGATAATTCCCAGTGAAATAAAAACATTCAAGGATTTCCCACTGTCACAAAAGACGCTAAAAGGGCTAAAAGACAACAACTATACTATCCCTACAGAAATTCAGAAACAATCTATTGGCTATGCCTTGCAAGGCAAGGATATACTTGGAGCTGCTCAAACAGGATCGGGTAAAACTCTGGCGTTTTTGATACCTATACTGGAAAATCTATTCTGTCAAAAATGGACTAGATTAGATGGTGTTGGGGCACTAGTCATTTCGCCCACTCGTGAGCTTGCCTACCAAATATATGAGACACTGCGTAAAGTTGGAGGCCTTCATGACTTCTCCGCTGGGCTCATTATTGGCGGCCAGAATCTGAAATTTGAACGCAAAAGAATGGATCAGATAAACATTTTAATAAGCACACCGGGTAGATTGCTGCAACACATGGATGAGAATCCTCTATTTGATTGCAGCCATCTTCAAATATTAGTTCTTGATGAAGCAGACAGATGTTTAGACATGGGCTTTGAGACGACAATGAATGCAATCATAGAGAACTTGCCTCCTGAGAGGCAAACCCTCCTGTTTTCAGCTACACAAACTAAATCAGTGAAGGACCTGGCCAGGCTCAGCTTAAAGTTCCCCACATATGTAGCTCCCCATGAGCAGGCAGCTACTGTCACCCCGGAGTCTCTCCAGCAGAGCTACATTACTTGTGAGATTGATGAGAAACTTGGTATACTATGGTCATTCATCAAAAACCACCTGAAACAAAAGGTTCTGGTATTTATGGCTACTTGCAAACAAGTCAAATACACATATGAACTGTTTTGTAAACTGAGGCCAGGGGTGAGTCTTCTGGCTCTGTATGGAACACTGCATCAGGAGAAGAGAGAGAATATCTATAAGGAGTTCTGTCGGAAGTCTAATGTGGTTCTATTTGCTACCGATTTAGCTTCCAGAGGTCTTGACTTCCCCAGAGTGAACTGGGTGATACAGATGGACTGTCCAGAGGATGTGGAAACCTACATACACAGGGCAGGTCGAACTGCCAGAGGAGTTTTTGGCAAAGGTGAAGGATTACTAATGCTTCTACCCAGTGAAGAAAAAATTGTAGAAAATTTGCAGAAATCAAAGATTCCTATTAATAAAATTTCAGTGGATCCTTCAAAAGTTCAAGCACCTCAGAGAAAAATTGAGAGCTTGCTGTCAGACAACACAGACTTGAAGCAATCGGCCCAGCGTGCCTTTGTCAGCTATGTCAAGTCTGTGTACCTGATGAAGAATAAAGATATATTCAATGTCCAAGAATTAGACACAGATGCTTATGCAAGATCTCTTGGCTTGCTCATTCCTCCCAGAATAAAGTTTATGTACAAATTCCAAAATAAAAATATGCAGAAAAAGGAGACTGGCGATGAATCAGAAAACTATGTTGTTGATAAACTAACATCAAAAACAAACAATGATAGCACTGATGAAAGCTCGCCTGAAGGAGATGTGGAAGACCTTGAACCAGTGGTAGTGAAAGAAATCAAAAAACCCAGAAGCAAAAAGCTTGAAACATTAGATTTTCACAAAGATGATGACAGTGATGAAGATTTTCTCCAAGTGAAGAAGGGTGATATTGAAGTAGATGATGTTACTCCAGAAGATGAAAGGCCTACATCCAAAAAGAAAGCTAAGCCCTTAACTAAAGCAGCAGTAGCCAAGAAAATATTAAAGAAAAAGATTAAAGTGAACACTAAAGTCAAATTCAGTGAGGAAGGTGAAGCTATAGGTGATGAGAAGAAAGATGTTAAATCTGAACTAGCGAAACAGTTCCTCAATGAAGATGTTGGTGGCATTGATATTCAAAGAGCTAAGGAAGTATTGCAAGAAGAAGATAAATTTGACAAGATCCGATTCAGAGAGAAAGTCAAAGCCAAACACAAAGAACAAAAACGCAAAATCAAAAATAAGAAGAAGGAAGATGAACAGGAGCAAGATGACTTTGGTTCCCAGTCTGAATCAGATGGACCTGATCTGTCATGGTTACCAGACCCTGACAAGGTTTATGGTGGTGCTAGTGACCCAGGGGACTCTGATATGCAAAGTATTGGGATAGCATCAGGAGCCTCTGATAATGATGATAATAAATCTGAAGAGGAAAAATTCCATAGGTATGTAAACCATACATTTACAAGAATCTGTTGTGAACCTATATTGTGTTAATTGTTTTACAAGGCAGTCTAGGGAAAAGTTTACGTCAAACTAATGAGCTATTTCCAATCCATTTTTATTCCAAACCAAGTCAGTCATCAAAAAGAGAAGAAATAACAAGCACACTCACAAACTTTTAAGAAGGTGAATTAGTGTGATTCAATTTTGTTTATGTTTTCAGGCCAAGCAAGAGAAAACTGGTTGAAAGCAGAGGCATTCCTCAGGAGAGTATAGCGCCGCGCAAGATCAAGAAGGTCCAAGATATATCTGCCTCGCTCTCTGTCCCGGAGGCTGAGGCACTCGCTATGCAGTTGCTGGGGAAACAGTGATATTGTGCTATTTTTATAATAATAAAAATAAATATAATAGGTAAGGTACCTACCTACCTATAAAACGTGAACTGTTTTTTATTAGTTGTATTTATATTCTATGAAGCCTCTGTGAGTGTTGATTCAGGAATAAGCATTCTCTTGTTTGTTAGAATAAAACGATCAGTGGGGCAGGCAGGCATCTATTGTAAGAACTGTAATGTAAAAGTGAGTTAAGGCTCAATGCACATTGAATTGGCAGCGAGGCGACGATCCGTTTTAATAACAAGACATAAACCCTAAACACAATGGTAGGTATAAGATATAATCTCGAGCCGAGCAGTCTCACGCGTTCGCGAGCTGACGCGCATGGGCGCCGGCAGCCGCGAGCGTTTCTATATCTTATAACATTGTTCATAAAGTTTATAATGTCTTGTAATTAAAAATGATCGTCGCGTCGCTGCCAATTCAATGTGGATGAGCCTTAGAGGTTACACATTATCCGATCCGATATCGGTATCGGACGCCAATACTACCGATGGCTAGAGATAGGCGGGGCACGTAAAATGATCAAAGTCAAAGTCAAAAAGCATTTATTCAGTAGGACCGCTGGGATCACTTTGAAACGTCTTAAAACTAACTAGGTGATTCTCCTGTTCCTTCGCGACCAATACCGTGAAGAACTCGATCCGATATCGGATCTGATAATGTGAAAGACAGGTACAGTTTACCCTACGGATCTAGGCATTTGTGAAGTTAGCCGTTTGTCTGCGCAGAACACAGTTTTGTATGAAAAAGCGGTCACTGCGCAGACATACGGCTAATTTCACGAATGCCTAGATCCGTTGGGCGAACTGTATGTAGGAAGGTACATATTTGATACATTTTAGTTGCCTCCGATATCGTATCGGAGTCCGATACCGATATCGGATCGGATAATGTGAAAACGCTCTAAGATGTTAACCACTTGGTTTTTTGCACCCATAGGATACGAAATGGTAACAAGAACTACTTGCATAGGTACCCTCAGAAAAAAAAGAACATGTACAAAAATTATAGAAACTACCATAGATTTAGCATGGTACCTTTCTATATATATGGAAACTACAATGATATAGAAACTTAGTAGAGTGGTAGAAATAAACTTGACGGAAGAATACCAGCGATGATTTTATGCGTGGATTTAATTCTAGAGTCGATCGATTATTCGACTTGTTTTTTTTATCGGACCACGCTTTGCATTCTTTTTAGTCTGTTTTGTTTTTACCTCGTTTTTACTTTTTTGACAAGAAACTCAAGAAAGCTGGAAACACTACTTGAACTGTCAAAAAGAAAACGGATCGTTGCACTCATCGTAAAACGAAGAATTTTGTAAAAAAATAATAAGTTTTCTATGGATTTAGACTAATTACGCAAGTTGTACTTATTAATTTTAATTATGTTTTGGAGTGGAAATTTTATGGTGGTGAGGGAGCTAAATTTCCTCCTCAAAGAAGAGGTGCGTAACAGTTCAAATATTCATGGTTATGAGGGACTGACTGGTGCTTTTCTCTGTTATTTCTTGTTTAATGTGTAATATACTCCCTTGTTTAAAGATATTAAAGTCGAACGAGGGCGGCAATACGCTTTTTTCAGTGGTTTTTGTTATGTTGATGAAACCTGGTGGTCTGGTTTCAGAATGTAACTTTAGCTTCAGTGCTGGAAGCTGATGACATTCTCCAGGAGTGCAAGGCGGATAATAAAGCTCTTATTCAATTGTGAGTCCATTTTATTACATTTAATTATGACCTGTTCGGTAAAGGCCTGTAAACCTGTTTTATTTGAAAGGTCATTTACAAAACAAAGGATTTGCAAAATAGTACCACAAACAGAATTTAATTTTACAATTGGATCTCAAAACTTGTCGATCTTTAGGACAAAGTGAATATTACACTAATGAGAACCAACTGTAGTAGTAATGGTTCTCATGATTACTAAATTGTATCTGTATGTAAATCCAAACACAGTGTGTGAAGTAATAGGTAGACACTATAATTATTCTATTTCAAAAGCAATACCTACCTTTTGTAATAGTTTGATCGTCAATAAACAAACAAGATATCTAAGAAGTGTGTCTTTTCCTATAGTAAAGAACACTAGTTGAAATAACCTGGTATGTCATTGTCAGGCCAAGATTTGCATTGTTTGGCTCCAAGCCACACGGCACACATTCTCCATTGATCATACTATTGAAAGAGACAGACTGATAGAAGAATCAGGTTTTTATTTATTGCGTCTGCAATTGCTCTTTTTTTTTTTTTATCTAAATAAAAAATAAAATAAAAAAATAAAAATAAAAATAATTTTAATTTAGGGACCTTGATCGATTATCGAACATGCCGCTCCCGTAGGTCTCTCATTTACAAAACTATTCCTCCAATATCCTGAGGGTCTGTCGGTAGAGCATGATGGCCGCATCAGATGTCTGAGCGGCTAGCACGCTCTGCCACAGACCCACATCTAGCCAGTTAATCTTACATAAGTTAGATAAATTATTTCTCATAGAAATGCTCCGAACACATTCCATAAGAATGTGGTATACATCCTCTCTAACCCGACATATTTCACAGTTAGGGCTGTCTACCTTCTTCATTAAATATTTAAACCTGTTAAGTGGCATGTGTCCAGAGCGAAGTCTATGAGCTGTCACAATTAGTCCTCTACTCAATCTAACGTTCGCGAACCACGGAACATGAGGTGGCTCACTTTGTATTGTTTTGTACCATATTCCCTTTTCCCTAGAAGCGATATCAAAGTATTCTTTCCATTTACCTCTTAACATTATTTTATATTTGTGTAATTATATATTATATTAGTGTAGACTACTATCAGAAGTCTACAGTCCAGTTGGCAGATAGCACATTCAATTTCAATTTCAAAGCCTTTATTTACTGCGAATATTTTACAGTTTGCTTAATTTCTAGTTTTGCACACCAGTCCGGCTATTCTTCAGCATGTCCTGTCGACACATAGGCCTCCTCTAACCTTTTCCATTCATTTCTGTTCCTTGCCACTCGCAGCCACAGTGGTCCTGCAATCTTTTTGATGTCATCAGACCATAATATAGATAGCACATAACTTCAATCTAATTGAAAATTCTAATGTCATAATTTATAAACATGAATGAACCTCTAATATTCCAGTCTCACACGACCAGATATCCTAGCGGAATTGATAACCCTCATAACAGAAGAGCCTCCGAAAAATGTGGAACTATCACAACAGTACCGGCAAGCCAGCATCGCCTGCGAGGTGCTGACGAGCCACCTCTCCACGCTCAGCGACCGGCTCACACTCGACACTGTGCAGATGAACCGGCTATGTGACTTCATCAATAAGGATCCCCCCCTCAACCCCTTGCTGGCTTCCTACTTCAGTAAAACTGTTGAGATGCTGCTAGAACGGAGTCCTAAACAGGTAATTATGAGTTTATCACTGACATGATTATCATCAAAAACAGTAAGTGTGTGTTTCTTTTAAATGAGTGCACTAAAAATAGATTAATCCAAGCATTTGTGAATAATATCATTTTCTTGACATTCAGAGTTAATTTTTATGATAACGCAATTTGATGTCAATACCTCAAAATGTTATTGAATGCTGTTTGCAATATGATTATATCGGGTAGCTTAACAGTCTTGTCAATATTTATTTTCTTTGTTAAGGAACATAATATGCATACTTAGACCCTTAACATGTAGACTTTTATTCAGTATAAGTATTTTTGGTCAGACTAGCTGCTTGTTTGACCCTAGGACCTCCTTAATAAACAGTGTAAAGATAAAGATAAAAATCATTTATTTGCATAAACATGTGTAGGTAAATAAGATGTTTACATTTTAGAATAACATATTTACCGATTTCGGTGAAAACCGAGAGAATGGCATGCTTTAGTGACACAAATAAAAAAAATTAAATGTTAGGAATAATGGCCTGATAACTTCGACAAAATTATAATGAAAACTTTTTGCAGGACTGGTATCTGTACCACATAGTGTGCCTCCGAGTGCTGGACTTCTTCAAGTCGAGACGAGACTTCCTGCCGAACCTGCTGAGGCACATATCCACATCCGCCATCGCAGACACCTTCAAGTACCTCATCAGGCTGGATGATCTCTTCAACAAACCTATCATGGAGGTAAGCTAAGCATTACTAACTTAAACCCTATCCTTAAGCCAATTTGGACCTACGGTGCTCAGTTGTGGGGCACAGCTAGCAAAAGCAACATACTCCGTATCCAGAGAGTTCAAAATGACATCCTGCGAACGATCGCCAACGCACCCTGGTACGCTAAGAACGACGAAATACACGAATACCTGAACATGCCAACCGTGGCCCCTGAATAGAGCTGATGAAGGAGAAATACATGGAACGCTTGGCCCACCATCCAAACTGAAACACTTCCCGCACAGTGCGGCGGCTGAAGAGAAGGGATATCCTATGAGAGGAGAAAGGGCACTGGCCTCCTCACTCTTAAAGCCACTGGAATCACTCAAGCAATCCGCTTATGGTCAGAAGACCGATCGCAGATGAAAATGGAAAAAAAAAACTTAAGCCCGCAGGGGCAACATTTTCCTCTCGAAAATTATTGTAAATACTTAAAGCATAGGAAATTGCTTGCAAAGCAAATATCTATGAATTTAGGTTAGACAATGTAAACAAGTACAAACACTTGGAACAATAATGCGAGTGGCGCGCATTCACTTTGTTATCTTTCTGTTCCGCCTAACGCGCGATGTCTGTTTCGGATCTGGGTTATTAATCGTACCGTAACTCAATACTTGTTTATATTTTATTTTACCTAAAATACATTGCAAAAGCGACAATTGCACATAACGAAGTGACCTCTAGTAACAATAACTACTGATCGCTTAAATGGTCAGGCCCGGCTGTCGTTAAGCTCTGAGGCTTATAAATTCCGGGACCAGAATTAGCCACTAAGCTCTTATTTAACTTTACCAGAATCGCTTGCTCATACAAACTAACTTTTATTGGTATTTGTGGTCCATACTGTGCAGTCAGTAATGCCTCTAAAATGATTGTAATACAAGCATACAGATATTATGATATTCTAAATTTCTCATGACCATATCCATAACGTTTCGCTCACCAATGTCAGTATATTTTTCTCAGTGGTTAGAAGAGCACCAGTTTCTGGACAGCCTCATCCAGATAATCTGCGGCACGTACGTCCCGGAGCACTTCCCCGCCGCCGACGAGCCGGAGAAGGGGCAGCGCGAGCCAAGCGAGAAGGAACACGCTGATAATGATACCAAGGATGACGGTGAGCTAAGCGAGCCATTATGAATTAAAGTAACAAATAACTTTATTTTGCGTGACAGCTGTTTTGCGCTGACATTGGCGCCAACTCGGTTCTTTCACGCAAAAAATACTCAAGGGACCGTTGTTAAAATTACGGAGCGCAGTTAGCTATTCGATAGTTGTTTATATTAGAAGTATTTCAATAAAATAAAAATTATTTGATTCTTTCCAGTGGCTCGTTCGTCCCCACCAACCAGTTCTGAAGCGGCGGCTAGTACGGCGGCAGTCGAGCTAAGCGAGGAAGAGCTGCGCATGCGCAGCGAGCGCATCGCGGCCGTCGCGGCGGCCAACGCGGCCGCACTGCTCTGTGATCTTGTCACTACGGGCTGCGCGGGAGAGGGCTGTACTACTAGGTAAATTACACTATAGGGCGAGCTAAGCGAGGAGGAGCGGCGCATGCGCAGCGAGCGCATCGCGGCCGTCGCGGCGGCCAACGCGGCCGCACTGCTCTGTGATCTTGTCACTACGGGCTGCGCGGGAGAGGGCTGTACTACTAGGTAAATTACACTATAGGGCGAGCTAAGCGAGGAGGAGCGGCGCATGCGCAGCGAGCGCATCGCGGCCGTCGCGGCGGCCAACGCGGCCGCACTGCTCTGTGATCTTGTCACTACGGGCTGCGCGGGAGAGGGCTGTACTACTAGGTAAATTACACTATAGGGCGAGCTAAGCGAGGAGGAGCGGCGCATGCGCAGCGAGCGCATCGCGGCCGTCGCGGCGGCCAACGCGGCCGCACTGCTCTGTGATCTTGTCACTACGGGCTGCGCGGGAGAGGGCTGTACTACTAGGTAAATTACACTATAGGGCGAGCTAAGCGAGCGTTCGCTGTGACAGCTTGGGCGCTTTTGGTTTGCGTATTGTTCGAGTCTTGTTTGATGTCAAGTGATGATTTGAATGAAATGGATCGCATTTGAAATATCAGATCCTAGGATACTTCGCATGTGTGTTATGGGTTTTTAAATACTTGTTTTCTCCATTTGTTTCTTGTTTGTGAAGCTTGTCAAGATGGACTTTAGCTGTGATATGGTTGTCCCAGGTCCCGCACGGCGTGGCAGCTGGCGGGCGCGCTGGGCGGCTGCGCGTGCGTGCGCTCCGTGCTGTGCCACGTGTTCACGTGCCCGGCGCGGCGCCGCGCGCGCGCGCTGCAGCACGCCGCGCGCCTGCTGCACGCGCTGCTGCACCAGCACACGTGAGTACCAAGACATGCCACTATGTCCGTCACTGATGTAATATCGGCCGCATTTCAAGCGATCGGTGAGTCACACTCACACACTGACATTCAGACACATTCTCTAACACACACAAACATTCTCGCTCACACAAAGATGTAAACCCAATATTGTAACATTATTTCTACATATTAATGAAAGTTGTCGTCCGTACGTCCTCAGCAGTGAGAGCGAGGGCTCCCGCTGCAGCGTGGAGCTGGCGGCGGCGCCGCACCTGCCGCTGCTGCACCAGGCGCTGCTGCACGACCCGGCTCACTACGACCAGGTGGGGGATACTCTGCTTTTCTAAGGTCGACTCACGGGAATACGCCCCCTGTGACTTCACAGATCATACGTGACCCCGCCGTGGGAACATAAAATGTTGCCATGGAGATCTAGCGGACTTAAACTTTGCCGACGCTACTCAGCGGCACGATGTAACGCCTGGGATATCGAATAAACATATTAACAAACTAAAACATATTTATATTGTAATATATGTTTCAGGAAGAAGAAGGCGGGGGGTCTCCGCCGGCTCCCGTGACGGGCGGCAAGCGAGTGGGCGCGGCGCGCGTCGCCACGGCCGCGCTCATAGCACAGCTCGCGCTATCAGAGGTCGAAGAGGTCGCCACCACCCTGCTCACTCTAGGTCTGTCTAAACTGGATAACCGAGGCGCGGTAGACATTATCTCGGATCTTATGTATTCCAGACTTCAAATTCAAATTCATTTTATTTCAGATAATTAAAATCCATAACAATTTACAAAAACAAATCATCACACAAATAAAATATTTAAAAAACTAAAGAAAACATACAGCGGTTTTTAGTTTTAAACCACTCCGTCAAACACTCAAAGTCAGCTGTTCAACCGACCGCAACCAATCGCACGGTCGGTTGAACAGCTGACTTATTCCGACCCGAATGCATTCCGCTGAAGTCTAAATCAAGAGCCTGATCCTTATAATTACCTGGGCCTGATATTATAAGAATACTTCCTCACGATGATTTCCTTAACAGTTAACGAGAACGTGTTAACCGCATACATTCTCTCGCTTAGTGTGCAAACGGGAGAACATTACAAGCCTCGCCGATAACTTGTATATTTGTTTGCAGGTACGCCGGGCGTGCTAGTGGAGCTAGTGTTCGAGTTCCCTCAGAACAACTTCCTACACGCGCAAGTACTGGCGCTAGTGCGGAATGCGCTGTCCAACCGACTGTACCGCACGCAATACGCCACGCACGTTAGTATTTACAGGCGGGGAAGACTGCGCTAGTTCATTTGTACTTTTAACCCTTGAGTAGCTCGTCCAAATCAATGGATAACTTAAACAACTTAGAATTTCTTCAAAATAACCTTTCACCACAGAGTTTGGTGAAAGCACGACAAAAAGAAGCTTTTAAAAAACTTATTAACCTTGAGTACCTTTTATCTTTTCTATTTCGTTTAACTTTTTTTGGCGCCGGAAGTTTTATACTATTTGAAGTTTGTTTCTGATATTTGAATAATGACATAATTTTGTTATTTACAGTTATTTGTGGAGTGCGACCTTCTCACAAGACTGATGGATGTTTTCGAAGAAAATGAGGACAAATTGTAAGTCAAATATTAAAAAAGTATCTCAAAACTACTTTAACCCCATTTGGTCTCGTTCTTTCTCTCACTATACTTTAAACTTCTTTACTACACTATTGATCTTTTGTTCCACTCATATCTCTGCGATATCCACTGAAGTATAATAATATGTGATTCCACTTATTAGAACTAAGCGCTTCGAAAGTTCTTTTATTATGCGCACTGCAAAAATTTGGAATGAGCTTCCAACGTCTGTATTTCCGCTGAGCTACGACCCTATTGTTTTTAAGAAGAGAGTTAATAGGCACCTTTTGGGTAAGCTCGCTCCATCGTAGACCTCACTCTTGCCTGTGTAAGTTTGAGGTCAAGAGCCCGACCCATTCATCATAAAAAAAAAACTTTTTGTAAGTAAACTTTTAAATGTGTTCCAAAGATTGATGTGGGATGGTGTTCCAGAAGCAACAAGCCCCGTGCAGGCTACATGGGTCACGTGGTGCAGCTCCTGGGCTGCATCAGCTCTCAGCTCGAGGACTTGGAGCAGCTGCAGCCGCCGGCCCGCTGGCCTGCCTTCCGAGCGCAGCGCCTGGCGCCGCTGCTGCTGCTGCATGATACACCGTTGGTGAGTAGTAGTGAGGCTGATGGCTGCGCGAGCTGGTGACTCATGTTGATGTAAGGTACTGCAAGCGTGGTGATGATGAGGAGAGTGGCAATGCTGGCTCGTAAGGTGGTGGGTAAGATTATATTGAGAACCTGCTGTTTGGTGAGGCACTGCTAACTGCTGAGGCAACGCTGACTGATGGTGATGAGGCACTACTGATTGCTGAAGCACCATTGATTGCTGACCACTGAGGTACTTGACACTTATGACTAGTAAGTAAGTAAGTTCGTATGAGTCAGTGGCCAATTCTGATGACGGAGTTTTCAGGCCGCCTTAAGGCCTCCGTCATGGCTTAACGACTTGAATAGCCGGGACCGACAATTAACGTAAATGATTGGATATTGTACGACTTGTTTTGTTTTTGTGTTTTAGGCTTGTATTTATCAATTTGTCCCTTTTAATATAACTATTTTGTTTTCAGGGTGGAACCTATCCTTCGGATAATATCTATGACACAGGGGAAGAGGTGAGGCTTCAAATATATTTTAAATGTACCTACAGTTCGCCCAACGAATCTAGGCATTCGTGAAGTTAGCCGTTTGTCTGCGCAGAACACAATTTTGTATGAAAAAGCGTTCAATGCGCAGTCAAACGGCTAACTTCACGAATGCCTAGATCCGTTGGGCGAACTGTAAATTCTTTAGAAGAAATTCCTTGATGTGCAAATATTTTTATTTTATTTTGCAGTTGGACAACATATCGGATACATTGGCAGCGAATTTCGACGTGAGTGTTTGTAAAAAAAAAAAATTATTACTAAATGTACTTATTTATTTAAATCTTATTAAAACTGTAATGGTCTCAGACATAATGTATCGCGTCCCCTCCGTCGCGCGGCTTATCGTGGTTGCTAACGCCATTTTATAAGAGTGTCTTTCAAAAATGCGTGTTTTTTATAGTTCAGCGACATGGCAGCTACCGCCAACATGGACGATTTAGGTGACGATTTGGCTTCCGACCATGAGGTAGGTATGTCAGCCTCGACGTGGTGTGCGTGTCGGCTTGTTGTTAAGTGGTGGTACTTTGCAGATGAGGAACGCTGAGGAACAGGCCGATGCGGCCGAGTTGGTCGCGGGCGGACGGCGGCTCGAGGATGATGCTGATAAGGTACATCATTCACTCATTCAAGTGCTGCGAGGGAATTTTGGTTGGCTGGGATTTGAATATTAGTTGTGTAAAGGGCTGTGTACTAGCGAGCTTGTATGTGATGAGAGTGAATGGGTAGGAACATGTGTGAGGATTGTAGCAATTGATAATCTGTGGTCTTCGCTTACCCGAAGGAAAAAGGCGTTACTTGTGCAAGTGGGATATAAATATTTGTAAAAAACAAATGACAATTTAATATGTTTCATTGCAGAGAGTGAAGGCACAGAGCAGTTTCCTGGAATTAGCTAGTCAGAGGTTCGACGATGAGTGAGTATCTTATTACACATATTTATAAAATAATACCCCAAAAGTAGATATATAGAAGATAGAAAATACTTTATTGCACACCACATAAAAAAGTAAAACAAATACATACAAAAAACTTAACTATGATATACAATCGGCGGTCTTATCGCTAAAAAGCGATCTCTACCAGACAACCTGTGGATGGATAAATGGACATATCCAAAAATATATAGGGGCATGACCAAAGAAAGAATTGGTTTTGTAATAATATAATATACCTACTTAATTGTATACTTACAAAAGTAATGCTTTTGCTATCTTGGACGTAATAATTATTAAAAAAATATTATATTAATAAATAAATTAAAAAAGCAAAGGTTTGCCCAGCAGTGGGACGAAATAGGTTGATTAAAAAATAAAAAAAATTGCGCCAAAATAACATAATGGGATGGACCTGGAGTACATAGGGGTATATTTTTCCCGATATTTATCAAAGAGCCGTGATGACTTAATCGCATGTTACTTGACGTTCATTACAAAGGTCTTGACTTCATTTCATGAAGTTTGTTGTGAAGTTATTATTATTTAGTATGTGAATGCCTAAATGTTGGAGGAATATTAAGATGTGTATGTTCGTATGTCCGCAGCATGTGGGACGACGCGCCCGAGCCCGAGGCGGCCGCCGCGCCCGCCGCGTGGGCTGTGCCCGGTCAGTACTCGCCGCATCTACAGCAGTACACAGTACACAATGCACTACACTCATCGGGCTTCTACGGAATGTAGTCTAGCGGCGCATTCTGACTAATTCTTGAGTACAAATTTCGAGCATTGTGATTGATCAATTTACGCATCGCTAAGTTCCGTCGCGATCAGCTCCGCCGTAGGAAAGGACAGGTTACTTTTTACTCAGAATAAGTTAAGATACTGTTTATAATGCAAGGGCGTGCGTAGCTAACCGATGTCTGATATCGTCACCGTCCGCAGCTCGATCTCACGCACCGCTGGGTTTAGGCCTTCGTTTTTCATAAATCACAATAATTTAATTGTTACTTTGCTTCGATCATTGTTTTCAATTTGATAGATAATGATTACTGTGCAGCAGCATGGGAGAGCGGCGGTGGGTCGCCGGCGGGGGGCGAGGGCTGGGCGGGGGGCGAGGGCTGGGCCCAGTTCGACGCCTGCGCGCCGCCCGACGCCTTCGCGGCGTCTTCGGAGGCTTCCTTCGCGCCCTACTGGCCCCCGCCCGCGCACGAACAAGGTGCGTTCCAAAGCCGTAATGTAGCGAGCGATCGTGCACTCAGCAGGGCAGAAACCTTTTAGTTATAAACGGACCTTTATTTATAATAACGCCTGCGACGCAGAAGGTTGCGGGTTCGATCCCCGCCGCGGGACAAATGTTTGTATGACCTACAGATATTTGTATCGGGTCTGGGTGTTTCTATGTATAATATGTATGTATTTACAAACGAAAAGTATATAAGTAGTATATCAGTTATCTGGTTCCCGTAGTACTAGCTTTGCTTAGTTTGGGGCTAGATGATGCTGTGTGAAAATGTCCAGCATTATTATTTTGATGAACCGTTTACACGAAATCGGCACTGCCCTCCAGAAGATAGTTTAGAATGTGTGTTGTATTCCAGCGTCTCACGGTGCGGACGCGGACGCGGCGCTGGCGGCGCGCCTGCGCGGGCTGGCGCTGGGCGAGGCGTCGCTGGCCAGCAACCTGCTGACGGCCATGTCCGCGATGTCGGCCGACGCCATCGCCAACCTCGTCAACGCCAACCTGCAGCCGCTGCCGCTGCCGCCGCCTCAGGTGATGACGCTATCTCGTCGTCTCTTATGATACGAACCTTTTCGTCTGTGCTGGAGATTTATGAAGAGTCAGAATACCTATGTCCGCGGTCGACGGACGCTGTCTCGGATGTTGCTTGATCATTTGCAGGAATATCGTCGTCCATTCGAGTGTTATTCTCACGGATTTTTTTTGTCTTTCCATGGAATAAAAAAAATCAGGGTTTGAATGCATATCAAGCTTACCCAAACATGCTTTAATCATCATGATAATAACAATTTTTGTTCTAGGTAAACCTACCACCCGAAGCCACGGTTGAAGTGACGACACCGAACCCGGTGACTCCGCCCGCTGAGTTCAGCAACCAGCCCTCCCAGTCCTTCCCGAGCGAGCCCTCACCGCACTCTTCGGACGCCAAACCCGAGCTCAACGATACTGATAGCAGTCCACAAGACAAGCCATCGGATCAACTTTCGGTTGAAACTTCGGATCAACCTTCGGTCGAAACCTCGGATAAACCTTCGGTCGAAACCTCTGATAAACCTTCGGTCGAAACCTCGGATAAACCTTCGGTCGAAACCTCGGATGAACCCTCAGAGATCGAGGTGAATTGCGTTACACCTCCCGAACTCCCCGAGTCGGAAAGTTCCACAAACGACAGCAGCACAGATAAGGTCAACGACCTTCCTGAGAAAGTGCCAGAGAAAGCTCAGACAGCGATAGAGTCGCGCGCGATACAAGTGTCGGAAGGCCCGCTGGCGCTGCCCGCCACCGACACCAGCGAGAGATGATGCGGCGACCGGTAACAAGCGTAGATAGTTTATCTTGAGGTCACGACCGACTTGAAAGCCGCGGTTGAGAACGAGCTCTGTCATTTTGGCTCGATAAGGTTTCGTAGCCGGTGAGGGTCAAATTGCAAAATTGATGTACATAAATAGAACCCGGCGGTAGAGCTCGGCGTGACCTCAGTTCGTTAGTATTGTACAGTAAAGCGGTCGATAGAATTCGCTTGGTTTCAATGTGATCAAACGTTACTTGGTAAGCAACGGCATTTATAACGTATGTTACTCCTGATCGTCATGATTTTAAAATTTCAACGACAGTTATACTAAAATTGATTTAAATTTTATTTGAAAAGTTGATATGATCGTTAAATGTAATGTTTTATATTTTTATATGTTACAACTAGTGGTAGCTTCGAGAGAAGCACGTCATGCGGCCCGCACATTATATGCGCTATGTACATATTCTCATTGCATATAAACAATGTATAGTCCTACAAGTCCAATGAAATAATATTAGCAGCTACTGATTGCTGTGTATACAGATGCGCGTCATCAATATCGATCTGAGTGTAATGAAATTGACTTTGTCTAACAGATATTCTGTTTATAAAACTAGAATACAATGTACTGCATCAAAATATAATCCTATAATCGAATAGATAGCTAAATCTAGATACAATTCTAAATAATTTGCAATACTTAGCTTTATTTCAGTTAGAAGTAAATGTAATATACTAATATTAATTCGTGTCATGCACAAAACTACACTGTTTGAGTGAACGCGAACTTTGGGGTCCAAATGAAATGCAATGTCCCTTTATTCCACAATTAATACAATAAAATGCTAAACCAACTTTTTAGTTAAAACTCATTTTAATGTCTCCCAAAATTACTACTAACTTAACCTAATCCTCTGTTTTCAAATCAAAATAATAATTTAGGAAACTATATGTATTTGATCACCATTTCAATTTAAATCAAACACTCCACTCGTGGCCAGGGGTACAGGTACAAACTATTTTGAAAAAGTTTTATTATCGATATACTTTGTCTATAATTTTAATGAGTAACCCTACGCAATAAATGTACAACGATGTATTGTAAATTATTCAATAAGTGACCTTTCGAGCTTCTCTATAGAAGTAGTAGCTTTACCAGCGTTCGCTTGCTACACAGTACACAGTACACACGGCGCCCTAAGGGAATGTTCAATTATTAATAGGGTATTTGATTCACTTTTATAAGTGTTAACGTGTTCCAAATGAGAAAAGATTTAAGAAGATTATGAAAAGGTGTCAATTACCCTATTGGTTTCAATATTTTACTGAATTTGTTGTTGTATGCGCTAATTTTAGTAAGTTACATGTGTAAATAAGGAGGGGAGAAAGTTATATCGATAGTTCAGTATATTAAACTATGAGTTTCTTATTTTAAAATTGGGTAATATTACTTTGAATATAATATTTCGGCATAAAAGTTTATGTCATATGTAATTTTAAAATTAATTACGCGAACCAGTTGTCTTTAAATGACTCTGTCTAGCGAAGTGATGTTCAATGTCCAATTATTCATTCATTGTGTTCAGACTTCAATTTGAAGTGTGGTCGACACTGTAAATATTGTCGTTCGGTTGTACATAATCGCAACGCGTAGCTTTATCACGTACCTTACCTAGGTAGCTTATGTAAATTGTAAGACGCTGTTCACATGTGGAACATGTCTCAGGATGTCAAGACATCGCTGTACTTACTCTAGATTAGTATTCCA
This sequence comes from Epirrhoe tristata, assembly GCA_951394285.1. Classification (NCBI taxonomy): domain Eukaryota; kingdom Metazoa; phylum Arthropoda; class Insecta; order Lepidoptera; family Geometridae; genus Epirrhoe; species Epirrhoe tristata. The sequence goes on from OX596146.1 coordinate 29,261, forward strand.
GTATCAGTCGAACAGAAAACTTGAGCCGTGCACACATTCGCCATATCGATAAATCAATATCAGTTGCGACATATCGATGTTTCGGAACGTCACTATTCAGCTGGTAATTTGGGAAGAGTTACTCTATGGTTTAGTTAGGTGAATCTAGACCTTGATTTAAGTATTAAGCGTGTGTCTTGTGAAGTCATTGTAGTTCATCTATTTCATAGAGCAGAGTTATTGTTTTTTTTATAAATTCGACGTTTTGCAATGAGTTAGCGAGTTAGCGGTGAATATTGTAAACGATCTCTTTTAGGAATGTGCATTTTGTTTTATTCTTTTCATCGATTTTGTTTTATAACTATTATCTTTATTGTTTTTGCGTATTTTACACGATAGGTTTTACTGAGTATTGTTGAATAGTAGAAACGAATATCATTATAACTAAATATTCGGTACATCTCAACGTTTTCCAAACATATTGAATCCATATCGTAGTTTTGTTTGAGGTGTGCGGATGGCGTGATATACTTCACGTTTAGGAACAAAATAATTTTAACTAGGTACAAGCTATATTCACCATCAATCACTATTTTAATACTTATCGAGAAAATTGATTATTTCGTCTAAATTTCATAATATTAATCGTATGATCACATTTCATTTTGTTTGCACGGGATGAGTACACTTGTAAAACTAAATATCTGTTGTGTTACCAAAATAAATTTGACACAAACGGATCATTTGAATGTAAATGATGCCAAAATTACTTTTGTAAAAATAAATCACAATTCCGGCTGTATGTTCCATGTTTTGAGGGAGACGACATATATTATTGTAAATAAACAAATTCGATAATCTAATAGAACGCTGTGATTTACGAATATAATCAATCAGGGGAATATCATTTAAGTGTAAATTGCGAAGAAATTAGTTGAGATTATAAAAGGTAGTTTCCATTATGCTCGCTGCACCAGCCACAGACGAACTGGTGTTTCAGTAAATGATACAATTGCATCGTTCGATCACAGATCGTCTTAAAAGTGGATTGATCTATTCCTGTTCTTTCGCGATCAGCTTGAAGATTCGGATAACATTCTCGGTTTGGGGCCAAGTTTCGTTTCAATCAATCAATGACAAGGCAGTATGAGTGTTCAGCTAGCATAATGGACAGCTCGACGCGAGACAAAAGCAAGTGTTCATGTCATGCCTGGAATGCAATATGGGTCGGGCGTCTTCCTGGGCTAGTATTATAGTGGTGGGTATAAAGCTGTGAAACGTATTAGTGCAATTAGTTGCCTTTGAGTGTTGTTGTCAAATTTTATATTACCTAACTTAATCGTAAGCATTTAGGACTGTTGATTACGATTGTATCTAGTTTCTGTTTTATTCTTGTAAAATATATCTATAATGAAAATACGTGTATTTTTATGTGCGAGTCCGGTACAAACTTATTGTACGCATGTCGATGGGAATGCGCACGTCAACAATATTATGGTGTGGCTCTACATGCGCCATTCATGCGTCAGCTTTCAACTTTCCCAGAGTCAGCATCTGTAAGATAGCTGTGAGTTTTTTACACGAGTTTAATTAAAGGTTTATACTTACAGTACGCACAACCAATATATATCTGTGAATTATCCATTGAATTGCTCGCCCATTGTAAATCGCCTCTTGCGATTATAGCCGTTGTTACTAATCAGAAACTTTTATAAAGCTTCTCTAAATTAAGCTTGTAGTTTGTTTAGGGCTTTTTGTGATTTTCTCAATGCGCTCAGATGTGTAGTGAAAAATAAGAGCTTGGAGCGTAGGGAACTTAGATGATCGAAGAGGTAAGTACCTATCTACTAGTGTCATTCATTTTCTCGCACTGCTTACGTGGTTGCGAATCATTTGAATGTAAAGTTATGATTATTTTTTATTTTTTTCTATCTATTTTTGTATCTGTATTGATACATTGTGATCTTTTCCGCTGCGGCTCCGCGGACACTTTCAACTGTCAACGATTTGTTGAAAACTGAATTTTGTTAATTCGATTCAGCTAAACGTAACCGTCCTGAAATGCTTCTATCCCTTGTACCAGACTTGTTGAAATACAGGCTTAGTGAATATTTTAAAGTAATAATATACAAACTGCGTTATTTTAAAAATTTACACAATTTTTTATGGGACCGTTTTAATAACACCACTTTAGTTGTAAAGCACGCATGCGTGCAGTAGGTACCTACATAGATTATAATCGATAACGTATTCAAGACAAAATTGATTGTCCAATATTCGCCGTTATATGACCTAGTGAGAACTGTGCCTTCTGGTGTATCTCAACTTTGGAGGGTAATCCCCCATGTACATTGTGCAATGGCAATTTGCGAGAACTATCCCCCCTCCCCAATATAGCCCCCTCCCCGCGTCCGCCTGGAACCCACGAGTTTAAACACTCGTGAATGTATTCTATTGTATGTATGTACATCATTATAGTTAATGTTTTATTAAAAAGTTGCTCAATAATTCGCGTTTCAATTATAAACAACCCAGAAGTCTTCTGAAATAAAAAGCAGATAATATACTTTGATATATTTTTATTTTAATATTTTCATAATTTATTTATATATAATGACTATAATAATCATCTACCAAACTAAATAATATAATTCAACAGCATCCTTTATATACAATATGTATAGTTATTATACTTCTTTATAATTTTCGTCGTTATCCCAACGTTTTAGAAAAAGAGACAGTCGTCTAATCCATACAAAATAATGTTGAAATGAACTCTACAATTATTACAGATTAACAAGTAATAATTTGCCACAAGTTTTTTTTGTTTTATTATTTATTTACAAATCTTATATTTATAATTTAGTCCCATAATTTCCAAATGAATCTTAGCGTTTGAGATGGAACTTGCGTTTAGTAATAGGTACGTATTGCATCAGAGCAGGCGCATCAGGCGCAGCCCGCGCGAGTAACAATCAATAGAATTCACAAAACTTAACGTGTTCACTAGCGGAGGAACAGCAGCGTGCGACACGCGCCCACTAGCTCGCTACTCGCATACTAATATATTCTCACAACTAATATTATAACATTCCACATAAATACTTTGATAATCTGCTCCTGAACTATGATGATACAAAAAATATTTATTACTCACGAATTTATTAAAATAATACTTATAAAATATGTAGCATCGTAACAATAACATTTGGTCTAACGGATAAAAGTTCCTTAGCTAATAAATTGTTAATGAAATAGTATTATTATACTGATGAATGAAGTTACTCGATAATACTTAGTCTTATCACTAAGTGATGTTGAAATGAAAAATCTACTTTATCTCATAGGGCGTAGGGTAGAAAATGTGGTAAGCCGCGTCTCAAAACTATACCATCTTACTTAGGATATACCTTGCGATAAGTATCGGTACCTCATGATATGCCACTCAGATATACACGGTGGTCCCCAGCCCTCTAACGGCATCTGATAAAACTGCTTAAACTCTGAACCCGCGTTAAAATGGTAAACTGATATGAAAATATGTCTTCTCGAATAAAACTCCCAAAATTCAACAAAGATAATCTGGTTAAAATAGCTAACTACTGACCGATATCTGACCTGCATCCGCGGCACACGGCACACGGCACACGGCACACGGCACACGGCACACGGCACACGGCAGGCGGCACACGGCACACGGCACGCGGCCACTACGCACGAGACTAGACCCACTAAACGAAACTACCTTATAAACTCATTAAGAACATCACAAGTAACAATTTGAATAACACCGCGTCAAAATAGTACCTTCTAAACGTTTGGCATCCAATATAATACACGGCTAAACTGAACTAGCATCGCTCGAGATGTGTGATGTGGGCACTGGGCACATGCCGAGCCAAGGCCGGCGCACGGAGCCCTGACTACATGACGGTACAACTGAACCCGCGAGGGATGAAAGTAATTATTGCCTGTGATACACCGATATCCTCTACGGAATTATTACATTTACAGAACAGACGAGACCCGCCCTGTACCTCTACATCGGAGGTACGACACCGCCGAAGCCTGACCTCAAACGGCACACCGACAAGTCTCTCTGCAGGCACACTTATTTAACCAGCGATATACACAATAGCATTACTTATCACTTATTATATATTAGTTATCGCTTTATTTTAGTTTATTTTTATAACTAGCAACACCAACACGACACCGATTGGTCTGGTTTAGGCTTGCAACCCGCAAACGTATTGCTATTTGTCCGAAGGCAATCACCGATCTCCAACGTCTCACATTTTCATTTGAGATCACAGGTACATTGACAGCATTTGAGACAGTCTGAAATGAAAATGTATGGAGGGAGATGGTACGAAGCAAATTCAAATCACACCATCACATGGTGCCAGGAATAGAACACAGTAAGAGACAGTACCATTAGTAGTGTTCATTTGTGTACAAAACAGCGCGCAACAAAGTGAACAAAATATAGTCGACAGAGAAAAGCAAAGGGCGCGGGGCGAGGGGCGCGGGGCGCGGGGGTGCGAAAGTAACCGCAGGTGAGAAATGTAACAAAATTATTGTCATCCAATGCTTAATTTTTTCAACCTTTAAAACATTTTTCATTATTTTATTTATTTACCTAGGTATACTTTATACAGATCGACGTAGTTCCACTAACTTAGCTAAGGTAGAGTTTATTCTGTAACTTTATCGTAACTATTCAATTTACAACTACCTGTATGTATCGTAAAGTCATAATATAACCAGCAACAAATATAATCTCAACTTACCCAACGGACTAACACAATATATCAATAAGTAAGTATATCTATCTACAGAAGAATAACGTAAATGCAGCCCACTAGCGCTGAAAAATATATCGTTACAACTAACAGAAGAGACGAGAAAGAATCGGGGACCGACGATCCCTACCGTAAAATACTTTGTATAAAAAGATTTAAGAATTAGTTTATAATAATGCGTTTATTTACATAATGACATCGGTCGCGGAGTGCGGCGACGGTGCGGCGACGGTGCGGCGGCGGTGCGGCGCGGCGCGGTACAAATAGAGGCACAGAAATAATTGAACGACTCAGCGGGTGGCTGGAAGCGGGGCACTACCGACCGAATTTCCATGAGAGAGTTTGTGCGTACGTTCATTCGAGTCACGCCTAAGTAAGAGTCTAAATATAAAGTTCATAAGATCACTACGTGGGTAGCTAAGCTCTGGCGGCGACGGTCTACGGTCAAAATTTTCACGAATATCAGCACCTAGAACTAACGGTGCCCGACCGACAACTCCCAATCGAAACGCCCTATTCAACTAATCCGAAAATTCGACATAATTTCAAGTAATCGTAGCTCCTCTAACGACGTGGACTTGCGATGTACGCTGGAGTGAAACATGAAGCCGATAGATGGCGCCTGTCGGTGAGCAACGCGATTCCGTCGCGTGCGAGATTGAGATTAATTAGTTTTATAAACATTTCCACATTCTGTCAGTTGAGGAAGAAGTGCGTGGTGTCCGGGCGAGCCAGCGCCGGTCGGGGCCGGTCGGGGCCGCTCACAGCTGGTACCACTTCTTGTCCTTGTACTTGAGCATCAGTTGGTGCGCCGACGACGAGAACTCTGCCGCCTGGAATACAGAATAGAAACTTATAAAATGTCAAGTAGAAAAGGCACAATTGTACGAAACAAGATCACAATAAAGAAACCTAATCCAAAAAGAAGGGGTGGTCAATGGAAGCGATCAAAATAAATATTTAATCTATGGATAAAGCTATAAATTATAATATATCATAGAAGACACCCAGACCAGAGGGAACCATATAAAAAATGGAGTCGCAAAGATCCTCACATTCGCCATCAGCGTTCAGATATCAAAGCATAGTAAAAACTTCGATGGAACAGAGCGGTTCATATCAGTTATGGAATAACAGAGCCAGCATGCTCCAGACCTGGTTGCTCATCCTCTCGGTGCGGTCCTCGAGCTGCGACAGCTTGTCCCCGCGCTCCAGCACCAGCATGTGCGCGCGCGAGACCTCGCTGGCGGCCGTGGAGGCGCGCGCGCCGAGCTGCTCCAGCTGCGCGCTCGGACCGGGGATGTGCTTCGCTACTGCGCGGTTCGGCTTCAGACCGCTGCTCTCGCCGACTGTACGTATTATTGCATCATAAGAATAAATGGAAAAAACCTGAATAATATTAAAATTACATCTACAATCTACAACATGAGAACAGGTGGAGGACGTGAACCGGTTGCTAGCTCGCTGCTCTCGCTGTACATTGCATTATGAAAACAAAGATGGAGGACGTGAACGGTTGGTAGCTCGCTTCTCTCGCTGACACGCTTTTCTCGCTGGTACACAGACATAAGATTACGTCTGCACATGATAAAAACAGGTGGATGATGTGAACCTGAACAGTTGCTAGCTCTCTACACTCGCCGACTGCACAAGACCATTACAATAAGCAAAATACTTATAGAAAAAAATATAATGAAGAATGACTCGTCTACAGATGGAACAAACGATTGGAGTTTTATGTACCGTATCTTGGGGTCAAAGCGCAAGCAGCTTATTCACAAGGCTACGAAAGCCTTGCAGGGACCCGACCTTCAGCAATGAAGAATACGACTAGGAAGAACTTAGGGTCAACATACAGTCGTGATCTTGTGTGGTTGTGTGTGTATTGAAGTACCTAACTATTCTTGGTCCTATAGCTCTATATGACATCCACATGAGCGGATGAGAGCGTGATGATGACAACACGAGGGGGGCTTGGTACGGACAATGGTTCTCAAGAAACTTCATAAGCAACAATGCACGAGTTCAGTAGCAGATGAAGATTTATCTAACAACAGTAATATCCACCCTTTCCTCTGATACTGGCGGAACATACCATCTGAAACGATTTGCAAAAATTGTTTCGTCTACTACTTCTATCAGTGATATTTCTATCTCGGCTGAGCTTGGTGTAGCGTGTCGCATTAGCGTAATCGCTAACGAACGCCCAATTCTCTCGGCCTAGTATAATTTACGTTATATGTATGACGACCCTGCCAGGATGTATTATGTGGGTGCTTACAAAGTTCTTCTCGGTCCAGGGGTCGGGAGCCTCCTCCGAAGAGTCCGCGGAAGAAGCTCTCCTTGGGCGGCTCCGGCATGTCCCGCGGTAGGTACAGCTCTCCCAGCATCTCGCACAAACTGTGACTGAAACACCGTATTCGTTAGCCATCATTTGTCTTAAGGACTCAACTTAAGACTTTTGATCATCTTGAAGAGCGTCAGACAAACATAATGGATCGCTGTAGTGTCTGGAATATTGTTAAAATCGATTTTAATTTCGTTCGTCAGGTTTTCTCACTATTCTAAACCACTTTAAATATGCTTCAGAAAGTTACGTCTCTTTTGCGACCACATCTACTCGTGTTAATATTGAAGTTGCCTCTATATAGGTACCTACAGATCTCACTTGTCCAAAAATTGTAATGGTGCTACACTCACCAAAACTCGGCATCTATTGTGAACTTCTGTATTTCCGTTGGAGACGCCAGGTACAAGCCGTGGCCTCGGTTGCTGAAGCAGAATGTCTTCGCTATCCTGAAACACCATCGCGATGCGCGATAATCACCCGCTACATAAATATGAGGGCTCAAATAAAATAACGTTGTCGAACCAAATGTTATGAAAAAGTAATGTTATTACGTTACTGTTGGGTTCGACTTAACGCTTAAAATAACGAATTTCGAAAATTTTATCTGAAGAATCGCGATGTTTGTAAGTATCTTGTAAAAGAAAGAAGAACATATCCATCCAGATATTCAAGAAGTCATGTTTGAAGACGAAGGGAAAGTTCAGAAACAACTATTGTCAAAATTATCTCACCTTTGTAATCCTCAGTCCTCTGTCGGTGTCTAGAGGATAAATTAATTCTAACATAAAGCGTAGCTAACATGTATCTAATTGCATCTACCTACATACGAATACTGAGAGACGATAGCATTTAAAGAAAAGCAGGAAAATATTAGAGAAAGCTCACCACAAGCTCTCATGCTGCGAAGTATTTTCAGAGAAAGCGATATCGTGAGGCAAAAAAGTGTTTCCACCGTTGATGATATCCGATCGAACGACATGAGATGTATATGTAGGTATGAACATAGTTGTAGGTATGGTTCATAAATAATGGCAACTGCTATGAAAAAGACCATTTTGCCTCAGTTGTAGATTGCAGAGTTCCTTAAGAATCAAGTGTCAGCCCAGCGAATGAAAGAAGAAATAGCGTCAACAAGAAAGCAACTGAAGATAGACATCGAATGTATCGTGGCGGCGTGTCCGGTACATGTCGACGAAACGGATGTTGTGTAGCCGTGTGTGTCGTGTGGAACAGTTTGTAGACTAGTTAAGCAGTTTCACAAGCAGCATCGGCCCTGGGCAAATCACCTTGTTCTTTCATAAAAATGGGTTTCTAAAAACCCAACTAAAATCAAATACAGAGCAGAGCAACCACGTTTGAATCTTGTTAGAATTATAGGTTGCCATTGCCTTATGTGACATCTTTGCTGTCAATTCGTTTATTCGAATTTTTAACCGACGGAAAAAAAAGGAGGAGGTTATCAAGTCGACGCGTAATGTAAGTAAGTAAGTTCTTAAACTAATGTAAGTATATCTACTAAGTAATTTTGAGTAGGCGTAGGAGTTGAGTAGGTTAATTTGCTTGTTGGGCGCCGACTCAAAATTACTTAGGTATACTTACATTAGTTTAAGAACTTGGGTAAATAAAAAAGGTTTACCTATTATTTTTTGCTTTTCAGTTCTTTCGCGGTTAAGAGTTATAAACATTTACGATTGCCTAGCTAGGTAATCATAGGTACCTATATCATATTTTTTACATAAGTATATCTACATAGGCTACTCATGTTAGTATCTAAAATATCTAGCAGTTCAACGGTAGAAAGTAGAATGATTTGCCCGAAACCCGATTGAAACAGGGAACACAACAGGGGAATGGGTATCGAAGCTGAGTAACAGTACATGAACAGTAACATGTCTAACGCAACAGAGGCCGGAATGAGCTCCACAAACTGACGGAACAAGGCGGCGGGACTTACTGGTCCGTGTCCTCGTTTACAATGAGCTGTTGGCCCCATATGGAGAGCATTGGATCTACGATACCCCTCTGTTTGGACTGTGTCTGGAAACTACCAGGAACACAGACACTAGTCAGCTCGGTGCTATTCTCGACGCGTGCTTTCATTTTATCAGGAGGATTCACCAAATCTTACAAAAAGCCTAGTGTTCTTAGTTATTTGTGTTTGGTGATTTTTAAATTGTATGTAGATTTGATGAAACCTCACATTAGCTCAAAATACAAAGCACGTGTCGATGTGAAAAAAATCAAAACTGTTAAAATTAAAAGTGTTAGATACAGTTACAGATGTTATTAGCAGGGAGTTACATGATTATAACAAGGGCAGCGTTAGCACAGTTGGGGTAGTGGCAGCTCTTCAGAAATGTTAGTTCATTTAGTAGCTCATAGTGTGGAAGGACCTCATGGTGTAAGTATAGCTATATACATCAGATATATCAACATAATTAAGCACTAAAAGTTGTCGGGCCCATCGTTAAAAACTAATTCGGTGTAAATTTAACTGTTATTATTTTGTCGTGTGTTCGTGTTAATAGCGAATGTCCAATTGTTTCAATTTAAACTCAAACAGAAAGTGCCAAATATTGTAAGCACAGTGGTGCTCGACAGATTTGCAAAATTTTGACTACTTGTGTTCGGAAATATTAGCACAATTATTGTCTCTAGTAGCGTGTGCCGGCGACGATCATTGAAGGATGACACCGTCTGCTTGTTTGGTACAAAACTCGATCTCACTAGCTCTATCGGGTCGAGTGCGAGCGAGATGAGATGCGGCGAGCGATTCTATCGAGTTGTCGTCTTGCACCAAACAAGTCTACATTTCTAACATCGATTAGGAAGTCTGTCGAGAGGCTCCCAAATGATAAAATAGCGAATGATTGTAAAAAACCTTGTGGATGATATCAAATGGATGTAAAATGACTAATCGTAAACTGCATCCTCATACTGATATAAAATTGCGTAAGCTATTTATAGCTAAATGTAATATCTAATAAAAAGAAGCCGTTTATCATTTAGTGCCTTCGTTTGGTGCACAGAAGTCGACTAATAGTGATCCGTGTGTCACTGGACAGTCTATCGATTTGTGAGCCTGCACATCGAGTACGCGGTTCGCTTTACGTCCATTCTTAATGTAAACACTTTTAAAATTATCATCTTCACGTGTTTCAACGACCGACTGAACAGGAGAGTCGCTCGTTTCATATGAAGATGGACAGCACCAAAATGTCAGGCTGTGGAATGGCTTGTAATTTTGAAAAGCTAGCGTGTTCACATCAAGACTGAATCGAATTTCAGAAAAAGTGATAGAAAATGACAGAGTGGGCCAGTGGACTTACCTGAGCTCGGAGAGGGGCAGGAAGTCGACGTCCACCAGTGGTCGCAGGGAGGGCAGGCTGTATGCGACCAGGTGGCCCGTCGATAGGTAATTCACTAAACATACACTATCTGAAATCAATTTTTCTTGCATTAGCCTAGCCTGTATTGAGCCTGGTAACTTTTTTACTATTGATATCGCACTTGCCAGAAGAACTTGATGATCCATGGTACGATTACTCCCCTGATAAGGTTCGAACGAGTTCAATATGCTGACTGTACGGTCAGCGTCACACCTGCACAAGGTACGCAGTTCAGACCGCCTTATTAGGGGACTTACCATTACCAGCTACAAATAAGGCTACCCCTCAGCATTTGCTCCAGCGGCTTTACCTTTTAAGCTAACAATTTCAGCTTTAACAACGAAGTCTGTATCGACAATCTGCTGCCGGTAGACGCAGTTCTGGCTGGGCAGTGCGACGACCCGCGCTTGCTTCTCCGAGGCGATGACGAGGAACTGGCGGTCGCCCGCGCCGGCCGGCTCGCCCAGCGGCGTCGGGCTCATGCGGCTGCTGCTGCTCGACGAGCCCTGCTTCGTAGGAGTCCGCTCTCTCCTTTCTCTTACCTGGTGAGCTCAAACAATGTTATAGTCTGCTCGATCTCATCCGACCGAGTCATCGGCTCATGTTTTTAAAAACCATGTTTAGGTGACCGCAAGATAACGATCGGATTATGTAGTTGAATCGATCGAGTTAACTCTGACTATAATTATAATTTTCTTCAGAATAATAATGTTACTAACTTTTGTAATAATACTCACATCTTTACTGTCGTCCCTCCAACTTTCATATGAGTAAGGTATTAAAGCACCATTGCAGTCGAGAAATGACATTGTAAGGATTGAACCTTTTAACCTAAATATTGGACCACCTGAAAAATAATTCCGAAATGAGTTAATAATACTTGAAAAGGTATAAAAGTCTGAAGCGATAAGGACGATGATGAATGATAAATTAACGAGAAGTTAATGATGATTTAAGCTTGGATAAAAGTCGAATCCACCTAATGGATGAAGAGGGAGATGAGATGAGGGCGAAAAGAGAGAACAATACGTTACCACTGGTGGAGACGACGACGGGCTGCGTGTGCCTGAGCTCTGCCTCCGGGAGGCTGATCATCATGGTGAGCACGGATCCCAGGGTCGTGCCGATCCACAATGTCGGCAGGAGAGTCGTCGGATCTACAAGTTACACGTACCATACAAAAACATAGATCAAAAATTATCACGTAAAGCCGGAATAATATTATTGTATCGGGGTGTGTCGTGCGTGACGCGCCAAAAAGTATATCGGATCCAAGAAAGTATCTAAGAAAATTTTAACTGAGTTTCAAAAGTGTCCGTATAACGACACAAATATAATTTTCAGCATATGAATAACAAAACCTATGAAACATAAGAGTACCTACTATCTGACTGTACTGTTCTCGAACTTATTAAGAATCAGTGAAGATGATCAGTGAGAAATGAAATAGGCAGACTCACCAGACTTCTTAATGTAGCTATCCGCAAAGGCGAGGCACTGGATGCCCTCCTGCGAGATGTTCTCGAGGCTGGACATGCTGCTGGAGCGCGACCTCGAGAAGGAGCTGTCCAGCTTGTCTACGCGGCCGGTTGCCAACAAAACCACAGATTATTCCCCCGCCGCCGCGCCGCTAGGAACCCCTTACCAAAGGCAGCACGAGCGCTTGTGTGGTAACGGATTCTTAGCAGATTGTTGGCGATTCTAGTTCCTGATTGCACTCCATTAATTCACTTTCAAAGACAATTTGATTTAGCCGAGTCTGTAAAATGTATCAGAACTCGAATCACCAACTGAGAGAATCTAATCTACAGGGCATAGGTACAGTTGCAGAACTAAAGCTAGCTGTAGCCCAAGGATCAGTGTTCTTGGTGCGGTTGTGAAATATGCTGAAATTCACCATTCCGGTGCAATAGTTGAAATAGTGCCTTATCGGAGCGTCAGAAGAAGCATGCTTAGAGATGCCAGTAGGCGCGTTGCATGCCCGTCCAATCTCAGCTTATTTGCACAACGTCATCTAGATAATGTTTTATTGAATGTTATTTTTATCGTTAAACTTCATTGTTTTATGTTGATGGTTAGTGTTTTGACCCTCGTTGGTTAGAATAATGTTGATGAAGAGTTAGTAGATATACGCGACATAGTGTAAGTCAAAACACCGATCACCCCTTTAAAACTAGTAACTTTTAGTCATAACTTAAGTAAACTAGCACATAAATCGACAGCTCTAAACGATGATAGAGCGAGTGAGAAGCGTCGAGCCAAAGTTTTGAAATTAAATGTATAAACAGCAAAGTAACGCGATGAAATGAGTTATGGATTGATAATGAGCAGGTCGGTAGCCAGAAGCTGGGCAGTCCCGTCTGCAGCCGAAACGAAGCATCCCACTAGGTGTCCCCTCTCTAAGAAGCGCAATCCCGTTAGTAACAAGTGTAACACACCTTCTAAAGGGCCCCATACGCTCCGCAGATGTCCGCGACTAATACAAAGCGGCCGTGTGGATGTGGACGGACAGACAAGTAGATGCAAGTAAACATAAACGCTAATGAAACAAGAACGGTGCAACAACCGGCAACGTTAGGCGCATGCAACTAGTGCTCTTAGTTAGGAAAATACCGTAAGCATACATAGACAATATGACAGCCGAATATAGAGGCAGCCAAAAACGAGCCATATAAACTTTTTGCTTTGTGGACGGGCTAGAAAAAGAAATAATAATCATGTACTCAACAGTGTAAGAATATTATAAAGAGAATGTGTCGAAGAGCGGCGTGGTCGCCGCGTCGGTCGAGGCGAGTGAACTGGTCGTCGATGCGGACAAGGCAAATAAACAATAACGTGAGCGCTCGTGACTACTAAACATTATCGACCATCTCAACAAAATATTCAAGTCCTTATACAAACAACACAAATAAATATATAAAATACATCATGTGTCTGATACAATATGGAAAGCCTCGCTTTTATAATGCACATATAACATACAATAGATCCGTTCGAAATAAATATGACGTGATAGATATATAAAGTAGATAGTTTTGAGTAGTAAGTCACCTTTTCATTTAAATCTATAAGAGTCATGCCACTTGAAGTTCAGTGCGATCGAAGTGTCGTGTGTAGGAACAAGAAGACAGTCACAGCCACAATTTCAAATCTAAATAAACACTACAGTGTCGGTAAAGTGTGGGCGCGCGGCCCGTGCCTAAGCCACATAAATAAACACATCAAAATAAAGAAACAAAGGAACGATGCAAATGTTTTGGGTACCATTGGGTTGCATTATGTGTAAGTACTCCATAGATGCGATAGTCTGCGGAATAGGTGGTTCTGTACCGACAAATAAAACGTCCATTGTTACAAGCATGATCTCCAAGACAGTCTTCAGCGGAGTGCCGCCATCCGGATTTCAGTGCTCTCGTCGTGTGCTGTGTCAAGGTCAACGCCGAGCTCCTCTTGTGTTAGTATCGTGGAACTGAGTGTGCTTTGTAAATCCGGATGGCGCATCCGAGTTAGGGCAAATTTTCACAGGAGCAGAGTACAGGTACACAAGGTCGACTCGCAGGCGACATGGACAGAATGGACATTCATTAATATACACCATTTAACAAGGAGACATCATTCTATGTTTTATAGTTTGCAATGACAACGAAACATAAAACTACGCTGGATAACACAACTAGAAGTTAAAAATAAACTCAAAATGAAGAAGTAGGCGTGTTATATTCCAATGATTACCATTTAAATGAGGCCGATCTGAAATTGGAAATTGATCAAATGAATAATGACGAATTTTAACGCAAGACATGCTTTTCATTAACCAAGGGGGGAGACTAGTAAAACTAGTGCAAATTCTTTGAAAGTTTGCTTATCTTTTGTCCATTAGTACTTGTATATTTCTCAATTAATTGGTTTTTATTTAGATATTGATTGTTTTAAGAACACATCATTTAAAAATCTGATAGTTTTTAAGTAAGACATTAATGAAATAGAAGATTTTAGCAAAAGGAAACAAGGACTAAACTCTTTTATTAGCATTTTTGTATCTTCGATTTCACATATATTTAAATGTAAGTTAAGTATGAATGTTGTAAGTAATGGAAGGAAGTATAGTATAGTAGGTAAGTGTAAAGAAAATAAAGGAACAAAACAACAACATAAGGAAACAGCAAATACCAGCAAGTACCGACCTCAGAGCTCGCTTGGTGACACTGAAGTACTTCTAGCAACAAAACAATCGACAGTAATCAATCAAAGTAATAATCATGTAGGCCAGGCCATTCATAAGTTTGCAGCCTCACATGGTTTCGGCAATAGGCTCGCGATTGCAGCGATCAACGATAAGCACACCTTCGTTAAGCTCAAAAATGCCGAACAAGATGCAAATCACATGGACAAGCACGTGAGATGCGGCCCGCCGCGGGCGACGCCCGGGCGGCCAAGCGAGCGGCCGCAGCCGACAGAACGGAACGGACAAACCAAACATGAACGACAAATAAAAAAAGAAGAGAAATTGCGACTGCTTCAGATCGGAAGGAGATCGAGTCGGTACAAGGTGACTGTACTACCAAAACTGCAATACTGTCGCGTCGTCAGCAGCGAGGGCTGCGGGGCGGGGGGCGCGGCGTACACGTCCGACGCGGTGGAGAGGCACTTGTGCAGTTTGCGGGTACCTTGCGAGCGCGAGCGGCGCACGCGCACGCCGGCGCCCGCCCCGCCCGCCGCCGCGCCGCCGCCGCCGCTGCCCGCCGCACCGCCGCCACCGCCGCCCGGCCCGTTCATCTACAACACACACGCGCTGCACCCCCTCCACCTGCCGGCCTCCCGTGCTCCCGCCACCGCACACACAAGGAAGACCCTCTCTGTTATGTTACGTCTGTTACTACATGGACGCGACACGTTAGGACCGTGATCTCTGTGCCATGGTGATGTTGTTAGTCGGGTGAGTGCCGGTCGTACCTAGCGCGCGCGGCGGCGCCGACGGGAGGGGCGCGGCGGGAGCGCCCGCGGCTCCCTGCGCTCGCTCCTCCCTGTGGCAGAGGCTCGCTACGCTCGCTACTAACTCCCCTGGGGACAGGCGTCGGGCGGGTGAGTCGTGGGCGCTGAGCGGCGCTACAAGCGAGCTACCACTACGCTCACTAGCTAGTTGCTAGGTGAAACATCTCAAAAGGACATCGACAACACAGAGATCACCTACGGTTGATGCTAAACATCGTATATGTTCAATTACCGAAAAATTCAGCGAATAGATATTTAAGGCAGTTAGAGTCTTCGTCGGACGAGTCCTTATCCTTGGGAATAAGAAAATACACACATCAGTCACCCTTAGCTACTTAACCTATTTACATCATCTAGTTGCTCATACCAGTACACACTGTGCATTTATACATGTGGTTGTAGGTACATATCATTACATAGATAATATATACGCATTTAATATCACCGGTACTTATAAAACTTAAATAAAAATAATTAAAAAGCCAAATATCACAAGAAGCGTGAAGCACATCGAAGAGTCGTCGCCGACGCGCGATCTCTTCGACCGAACCTACTCCGTCTACGGAATACAGAATCGTTAGGATCGTTATTTAGGTTAGTTTTAGTTTCGTTTGCTTAATCATACACGGTTTATCTATCAACTTAACTAGCTACCATCACCTCTAATGAGCGTAAAATCTAAGACCCGGTTAACAAAAGGGGCTAATTACAGGATTAGTGAACGATATAAAAAATCGCCAAACCATTACCATTCCAATCCGAGACGAATCGAAGGTCTACATACACTACGTCAGCGAACGTCCAAGCGCTACGCAACGGAGACCCGGGAGGCCCGGCTCGCGGGGTCGATGGGTGGGTGAGATGAGCGATCGGGCGGGAGATGGCAGATACTCACTGAAGCGGCGCATCAGCGTGCCGGCGAACGTCGCGGGCGGCGGCGGCGCGGCGGCCGGTGCGGCGCGGCGCCGCAGGTCCACCGCCGGACCCGTGCGGTACTTGATGTTCGGCACCGACAGCAGCCGCGCCTCGCGCGCGCCGCCCCGCGCCCGCACGCCGCGCGGCGGCCGCGCCGGCGCGCCCTCCCCGCCGAGCGGCAGGTGGTCCGGCCGCGCCGCCCGCGCCGCGCCCTCCGCGCCCTCCGCGCCCTCCGCGCCCTCCGCCCGCCAGCGCTCCTGCAGCTCGCGGTGCATGCGCTCGTACACGTCCCCGCTGCGCCTCTCCTGCAGCTCGCGGTGCATGCGCTCGAACACGTCCGGGCCGGGCTCCCGCTCCGGCTCCGGCTCGCCCGCTTCGGCCGGCCTCGGCTGCTCCTCGGGCGAGTCCGCGGCGGACGCGGGGGCGTCGCCCGCGGCCGGCTCCTCCGCCTCCGCCTCCGCCTCGGGCTCCTCTGCGGTCTCGCAGTAGAACTGCGAGTTGGTCCGGCCGGCGGCCTCCTCGAGCCCGCTCTCCGCGGGCGCGGTGAACGCCGCTTTGAACTTTAGGTCGACCTTCGACAGCTGTCGCTTCAGGTTGAACGTCTTCCAGGGCGTCGACTTCCGCCTGGTCTCGAGTTTGGTTCGTTCGTCGGGCGCGGGCGCGGTCGCCGGCTCGTCGGGCCCCAGGGGCGTCGGCGCTGGCGCGGGCGGCTCGACGGCGGCGGCGGCGGGGGGGACGGGGCTCGCGGCGGGGGAGGGGCGCGGCGGCTCCTCCAGCTTCGGGGACACGGGAGGGGAAAAATAAATTGGTGAGGGAGGGGCGCGCGGCCGGCGGCTGGCGGTGCGCGGCGGGTCGAGCGGGCCGTGCGGGTGATCCTACTCGGTCTAGCCTACGGTGAGGTCGCCGCTCCGGAGGATGTGTCGTTATGCGAACTGTTGTATTATGCGAGGGTGGAAGAAAGGCTGAGAGTAAAGAATAGCTAACGATGCCATGCCATGTTCGCTACGGGAGAAGCCGGGGTCGGCGCTACTGCTGAGTTACTGAGATCAAAATCATAGATACTTGAAATAATAAAAATAAAGTAATAGGATAGGATCCGGCCGAGCAGATCTCTGCTCAAGCTCGAACGAGACTCTGTCGACCGAAGCAACTCATTCATAAAAGTAAATCATAATGCAAATAAAATGTAATGTGAAGTAGACGGTCGTCTCCTACGAGCTCGTCCTGCTTACCTTGTTCTTCACTACAATATACTCAGGTTTGGCTCGATACGATCTACGATTCTATCACATTTGATTTCCTAAGTAGCCATTCGCTTCTTCTATTTGTAGATATTTGTGAATCCATAACCACGACTACAAAAATCTATGGACTTTCATCTAGTGCTTCACGGTTCATCTTAAATTTATCACGCTTAAACGTTAGGTAACATTGTGTCGTTGGCGCAGTGTGTAATGTTGGCAGTGTTACCTGGTCGAGGCTGGGCGAGCGCTGCCGCTCGGAGCTGCGCTGCGCCCGCTCGGCGTGGTACAGCGCGGCGGGCGGCAGCGCGCACACGGCGCCGCGCACCGACATGTCCACCACCACCACGCCGCGCTCGCCGCCCCACGCCATGCTGTTACGTCACTTTATGTCTCAGGTGAAAGTGAAAGTGACACTAAAGGTTCACAATTTTGTTCCCTATGATAGGTTATTAAAAAACAAAAAGTAAGATTGTTAGGATACATTTTTAGGGCATCTGAAAACTGGCTTAATGACCTAAGTAACATACAACTGAAAAAACATATTACAATTATTTTGACTTGAATGATGCTTTTGACAGAGTTTCTTCATTTAATTACATACTGAGATCTTAAATGTTTGCATTGCATAATTGCTTTATAGGACCAGTATTGGCATTTAAAATGAAATTATGCAGTTAAAGTGGTCAATTATTATTAGGTACGAACATTTTAATAGGACAAAATACTAGGAGTATCACAAGGTACTTGTTGGTCTTATTTTTTATAATCATCATATCGTGTTTCGTGAAAACATAACCATCACCATTGATAGAACAGCGATATCCATATCAATAATTTATTAATTTCTAGCATAATTATGAAGAAAATACTACATCAGTATACATTCAATACAAGTCAATGCATAATCAAGGTATCGTTATACTCGTATCTAGACCCCGTCATCATGTCGCACTGCCTGATACCTGCACGATATTAAAATAGATAGATGGTACTCACAGGCCGTACGAGGAGTTGATGGTGAGCGCGGTGATGGGATGCGGCGGGCCCTGCTGCAGCGCGACCAGCGTGGGCTGGAAGCCGGGCGCGCGGCGCACGCCGCCCGTGCCCAGCGCGCCGCGCACGCGCATGGCCGCGCCCGCGCCGCCGCACCACACGCCCGACTGGGGAGAGTACTGCCTATGAGCGAGTGCCCAGTGCCCAGTGCCCACCTCTGGTGACGGACTTCTTAGGCGGCTTCGAGGTCTCCCTCGGTCCCACAGTTTTACGTGCCCGAAACATATCAAGAAGAAAGAATCAATGATCAATTGAATCTGTTTACTTACTTTTCTACTTTCCCCTTCAACAGACTCGCCGCCTCTGCTGAAGGACATAGACCGCCCCCCTTCCGCTTCTGGCGACGGCTCCTCTTCTAATACGTCTGTTATCATTGGAATTTCTAAAACCTGAAATTAATATTCGAAATCTGATAAATGTTAGGATCTTGCAATGTAAGGAGTATGATGTAAGTTCTGAAAGTATTATAGCAATAAACTCGACTCATTATTAGTGTAAGTATACTATTCTGCAATCAACTCCAAAATTTGTAAAATGACATACTTTTGTAACGGCTGACGGGCACTTTGAGTTCGAGGGTTACCATTCGGTCTAAAATATACATTACCGATATTGGCCATGAGTTCGAGCTTTTTTTTTTTTTTTTTTTTTCGGAGGGCCTAATACTAATGGCCTATGAGGCCGTTTTAGTGTTACCGGACTATGGCGGGCACTGAAGGTGCCGAGACGCCTAGAGAGAAGTTACGACAACATGCGCAAGGGCACCTCTAATAGGTACGAACCTCGGCTTGGGCTGTTGCCGGAGAGAATTTACCTACCTATCTATCATCACTAGATGACGGTATCACTTCACCGTTGGCGAGAGTGATAGCGTCATCTGGATCGCCAAGAACGTTTCTTGGCCGTCTGGGGGTGAGGGAGTTCGAGCGCTTGTTGTTTAGTCTGAAATATTGTAACGTTGTACGTACATATTTATTAATTTAATAGGATTTTAACATAATTTTTAAGTAGAAATATCTCGAGCCTCTAATAAATGCTTAACTCGCAGCACTTTAACAAAAACGGCTTCGTCCCGCGCGCTCCGCGCCACTTTCTTTTGTTCTCGGGACAAAAGAACGCTGCGTCGGCGCTGGGCACTCGCTCGCCGGCGACCGACAGTACCGACACACACTCTGACTGCTTTGGAAGCGAGCGCACGTCTGTTTGCGCCGCCGCGGCAATTTAATTACGACTATATTTCGTTACCGCGGAATAATTTATTAGAAAAAATAAAATTAATCATTTGCGTCCTCAAATAAGTAGATTCAGTGTGTTATAAAACCCCTGATTTGGGTAAGTGGTGCATAATTTTAATGGCAGGTAGTTTTAAGGCGTACTTAACGTTTCTTTTTAGCGCTGCATAATGCTTGTTCCTGTATTTCTTTAAATTGTGTAGGTATTTCGTTTCAGCCAGCTTATTATTAGTTGTTTTAGCATAGTAATCATTAGCATGATATTTGATTCTACTTCATTTTTCATGTCATTCACAAATCTTTGCCAACCCTCTCATTTTCTAAAAAATCATGCCATGTAGTAACGTAATCATCATTTCCATTCTCCCGTTTCTGATTTTGAACTTCCACGGCATCATGAACATTTTAGTGCCTCCGCTTTTGTGCTGCCGTGGGAGCTCACCCCAATTTTATGACCTGGCTTTAATGTTAGCTTGACGGGTATTCCAGGGTCCAAAGTCTAGAATTGACTGTCTTCGCTTCCGGCCGGACTCTAAAGCGAGCTGTCTCGTTTCCGACTGGATTTGCCAAGCAGACGGATCTCCGGTTGCCACTCCTACGGCACACTCCAGGAGAGTACTTGAACGGGACGAAAGGAAGACACATTTAGTTAATTTAACGACGTAATAGAATCAGCCTGCGTAACCCACTATTAGCCCATACGGCCGAGCTAGTTTTATTTGGAATAAAGTTGTCACTTGATTGTTTTCGTTTCTTTTATGTCCTCCTACTAGTAGGTAAGTAGGTAGGTACATAGGGACTATAGCGAGCAATCCCTCAACCGGGACAATATGGACTACCACGGATTTATGAAATGATATATTCTGATATTCTTATTTCTTATTGTTTATGTAGCGTGTCACAGCGTGTGCATAACCGATGATGGGCATTTTTCAGTCCGAATGGCTTCTGCTTGAATTCAAAATGCCCCTAAGCATGATGATACAATTCCCATCAAAGCTAGCTATCTCTATAATGTGAAAGATTACCTGCGTTTCTGTATGCGTCTCTGATTTTCTAAATTTAAATAGGACGACATGTCCGTGCGGCAGCGCGACGGCGAGCCGGCGCGACTCGGCGCAGAGCGCTAGTTGTTGGATCGCTAAGGGATTGTCCTCCTCGTAGCCCGCGGTGCTGCCTTGTCGCCTCTCGAATACTGGAACAAGTAGACCCATGTTCAGCTATTTCTGATAAAGGGGTTCGAACTTCAAAACTATGAATTTCTAGAAGTGAGTTTAGAGAAGTCATTACATTTTAATATCTCTCACTACGTGATGTCGTCACAATCTTACTTTCCATTATCTCAAATTAATTTCAACTATCTTATTTATTTATTTTACGCATACGCATGTCCGCATTCACACAGGCCATTCAAGTGAATGGCCTGTGTTCATGAATGGAACACATTTCTTTCAGTATTAACTTCTTTGAAGCTTACCTTTTGAACATTTTAATTTATACAATATTTGTAAGGTCCCTGCACTTGCATCCCAAAATTTTACACTTCCGTCTGCATGCCTGAAACAAAAATGGAAATTTTAAATTCTTCAACGCATCCACTCTCATACATGTAGGTACATCATTTGCGTCGACGACGACGTCACCTAAAGTGTACCACACGAAAAATCAAACAGTGAAATAGTAAAGTTGACTGACCCCGTGAGAATGATTTCGCTGTATGAACAAGAGGCAGGCGCCCACTCTCCGCCATCGATCGGCCACAGCTTCTCGCTGAAGCCGGCCACTTTCTTGTTGCCCTGCCGACCCACCGAGTAGAACGCCGGGATCTGGAATATGGTTGTCGATCAATCACACGATGACACTACAGAAGAATGATGACACGAAGGTGACACTGAACACATCAGGCATAAACTTAGGGCAAAATACCATTATCATCATTACCAGGTCGGAAGGACAGTCTGCGAAGTAGGAGCAGCATGTGACGGGAGACTCGTGGATGTCCATGGGGTAGGGGTTCTCGAAGCAGGGGTAGCCAGGCGATTGCAGGTCTATGACCACCAGGTCGTTCTGCAGTAGTACCACTATCGCATACGGTTCTTGGTAATCTGGAAACCGGGAGACCATCTGTTTAAGAGTCATGTATTCTATATTCGTATACACTATGCGTTCTCTGCTGCACCTAAAACTAAGTAAATTTTGTATAAACTATGAAAAGGCTTAAAATAATTATACAAAAAACCATTACTTGGACGCTTGTAGAACCAAATGTATCATTACAGTTTTCGACCCTTAAAATATTTTAAGCACCCTTTAAGCGTTTATAGATGATAGGTTATGAAATGGTTTTGCAACCTAAAAAGGTATAGAAATAATAGGGTTTTCTAAATGAATCCAGTGGACTTATTGAAGAAGTAGTATAGTTTGACTATAGTCAAACACACATCACATACACTATCGATCGCTATAGCGATCGATAGTGTAAATGATCATTCTGTCATGTGAAGTGTGTATAAGTTTGAATATCTTTATCGAATAGAATGAAATTGCCTCAAAAGTTTGATACGAGCTATAAAATCCACACACTTGTTGAATGACGAAACGTCTATACTAAAATATTTTCGGCGAAAAAGAAATGTGGAAACATATTTAACACCAGTGCGCACAGAACGTCGCTTAGCTTCGTTAATCTATCAAACACGACTAGCGGCACTTAGGACAAAACAACATCTACTGTAGGCGTGACGTCTATAACTTACCTGCTGTATGTGGCGTCTCACAAAGTGTGACAAAGTCTACAACAGCGTGTTCCATCTCGAGCACCGTCGTACTCTTGCCGTTGAGTACTGTGATGCTGTGCGTGCGCCCGGCCTTGTCTGTGGGCAGCCCGCCGGAGAATATCACCAGGCTTTCGCTGAAACCAGGAACACTCATCATGGTAGAACACTTACCCTAATCGTTTTAAAATTTATTTAGTTTAAAAACTTTGATTCTGACGCTAGCAGTAGATAAGACTTTTTAAAATGGATTTTGTTTTCGATAACCAAGAAAAAAAATAAACTTTTCTTAAGAAATTAGTAGGAACCAAGACTTAATCTTCAAATATTTATTAGTAAAAATTTTGGTCATGATGATACGGATTTCGGAAATATTCAGATTTGTGAAACATAAAATGTTAATCGGCTTTCGTTGCTGACTGTTTTTTATGTTTATCTCAAATAAATTACCTATAAAAATATTTGTAGTAACTTAGGAGAGTAACTAGAGCGCGATGAAAACAAAACCATTTCAGAGAAGAACAATAAGGGATAGAACCTAATGGTTCATTCCGAGCGGCTTTCCGATCCATCGCCCTGATTCGGTAATCGCTAACGAGCTGGCTGCATCACGGCGCGATCCGCAGAACAAACATTTACTCTCACTCAACCATTTGTATGGAGCTCGGCGTAAACCACCGCCATTTAGTCCGGAGCTAGATAAATGAAGGTTTGTTCTGTTACTCGTATTTTGTAATAACTCTCGAAACTTACCCCGTTCTCGGAGTTTTCCATTCCAGTCTGAGTATAGCTTTGCAGGGTTCCAATTTTCCATCTTTGTTTGCTTTTGCTGAAAATGGAAACAAAGTTGATATCAGAATCATTTCAGGCAATAAGCGTTGCGCTGGCTGCCGATACGACGAATGAGGTACTTTGCAGCTTTTCGGAACGAATTGGAAATTGGAGAGCTTTTGTTTGTGGATGAAAGTCGTTATACCAGTCTAATATACCCGCTTTATTACTGTACTCTGCTGAGCTTTCGCGAATGACCACTGGTAAAAAGTATTAATCCATGGTATAAGCTACCTCCACAACCAAGACTTAAATCCGTTCAGCCGTTTAACGTGAAGAAGACACCGAGCTGCTGAAGCAAATGCTGAGGTTCAGCCACATAAATTGTAAGTATTTATTTATCTTATTTTTGTGTTTTATTGTTGAGAGATTATCATTTTATTGAATGCCAGCTTTGACTTAGACTCACCGTGAGGGTACGAGAGCGAGGAAGGCCTGGGCGCGCGCGTGCTCCAGACAGCGAGCGCTCCGTCAACGTGCGCCGTCATGAGCTTAGCGTCGTGCTGCCAGGCGGCCGCGCGCACGCCGTCTGCCGGCGACCCCGTGCCGAGGCAGCCGCGCCACTCCGCCGCGCGCGCTCGCAGGTCCCACACCACCACCAGACCGCTCTCGAATGCTATCATCAGCTGGAATACGAGTATGTATCAAACTTTCGAGATCTTTGTTTTGTGTCGTGTCATGAGTCCTTTCGAACCACTGCACTTGATGCGTTGTTTCCATTATAATTCGGATTCATAAATCAGAAATCTTTTAAAAAATTCTAGTGATGCAATTTTAAAAGTTAGTCAAAAGCCGAAACATTTACCATCTTGTTTCAAAAATCTTGGGATTGTATAATGATATTAAAATAAGAAAATCATTTTGATAAATGTAGTTTGATTAATTTACCTTGCTAGCATCCAAGGGGTTATCGCTAATTTCAACCACACAGCCAGGATGACTTTGTCTTGTTCTGCAACAATAATAAAAGAAAATTGTAATTCATAAGCAACCACAAGTCCATCCAGGTAATTTAAAGACAACATTTAAACCCGTATCACGCAACAAGTATCAGAAAATTGTGTCAAATTTTCCACCAATCAAGTCCTTATATCCTGGTTCACATCTAGCCGAAAAATTGCCATCAATTCACTTCGATTTATTTCTTCCCTGGAGGCATGTACCACTTGTGAGGTGTCAGAGTCACGTCAAGCGGCGCCGATATATCGCGGGGGGAGGGGGGGGGGGAGAGGGGGTGACACATAAACTTGGGAAACATTTTTAATCCACAGATTAGAGAGGAAAGGCGTGGAAGCTGGTAATGGATTAGAATTCTGACTTCAGCTGTTCTTTCACGCAGCTTTTCAGAAAATACATAGGTCCTGTCAAATTAGCGTTTCCAAGTCAGTTTTAATACGAGCCAATTGATTGGAAAAACCACAACACACAACTTTTCATATTTTTTTCAACTAACTTATAATTACTTTCCTACGGCTGACTGAGACCAATGGGTATGATAGAATAGAAGAATGGTTCCTAACAATTTTATTTTCTCCACAATACAAAAAATACACGAATGAGCTTTATAAATGACAACAATTTAAGTGGCTGAACATAAAGCTGCCCCTCCGCATTTGCTCCAGCAGCTCTAGAGTCTGTTGGAGCGCTGGTGTACGCAGTGTAGATAGCTGTTGTCTCTCCAAAAACTATTATGATTTCCCAAACTTTTCCGTGTATCCTTATCTCGAACAAAACAAATCCAGTCAGTCAAGTTAGATGCCGCATACATAATTACAAGGGCCGGTATCAATCAAGTCGGCGGAGAGTCGGCGCCACTTGTTGATCCCCCCCCCCCTCCTCTCCTCCCTCTCCCCATCTCCTCGTAAATGGGGGATTAGAGTGGTTTCGGCGCCAGATGGAGGCTTGTCTTGTGGGCTCCGTGTGAATGGGTACAGTCGGTAACAGGTACGAGTAGAGACGTCGCAGGGATTGCATTGATTGGTGTAGAGATTTGCGATTTTTATGTTGAAGTGCTATGCTTTCATACATTGGTTTTTGACTCTTTTGTACTGTAGATATGACCTCTATTTTATCTGTAGATTATGTTTTCATGAATTATATTGTTTAGATTCATCTTTAAAATGATAGTGTTTTTTTGTTTTGTCACTAGTTCTATACAAACCAGTCAGTAGTGTGGTGAGAAAAGTAAAGATAAAAAGAGAGAAATCTTTAAAAAGTTGTTTAATTATTTAGAAAGTTTTTTTCAAGAACATGTATTTTCTTATTCTTTTTTATATTTACAAATTAATTCTTCCTGAAAGCATTCGGAATCCAACAAAATGAAAGGCTAAACTACAAACAGCTCTCTGCTGCTTAGTATTTGTGTTGTTTGCTTTTAGCGTAGCGCCGCTACGAGCGTAGCTCTGAGCTACGTCCGTAGCACTTTTGCAAATGCTTGTTATATTACAATCTCTTTACATTCAAAACAAATAGGAACAGAAAACAAAGTGAACGCAAAATATAAGATTGAGCGGCGCCGGATATTATATTACATTCATTTCGGAGCCGAGCAGCTTCGCTCGCCGCGCTGTTGTGCTTGCTTCCTGTTAGTGTGTGTATTTCGTAAGCTTCGAACGGGGTTTTAACTTAAAAAATAAGTTTGCGTCTGTATGTTAAAATTATAGAAAGATACATGGATGTATATCAAGTTATTTGGAAACACATTCCTTCGTTAATATGCTATAATAACAATTAAACAAACTAACACAATGGTTACAGGTACTTCTTATTAATCACAAGAAAATGTACAAAATATTTTTTAATGTTTCTGCCTGAGTCTGTTTAAATTGCAAGACAAAGGAATGATGTTCGACGTGCTACTCCAAGCTCAGGTGTGAATCTCAAGTGTAGCGCGTGTTGTTTTATTCAAGCATAGAGAAAGCACTTGTTCCTTAAGTTTGCAAAATACATTCGAAGATAATATATGGTAAAACACTGGTGAGTCTAAGTAAACTTGGATCCACTTATAGTTTCTCTTTTAAAACTTTCACGACTTGTACAATCAGCAACTTGTTTAAGAACAATTTCAGAATTTAAAGTTTCTTTTCATCGTGCGTTAAAAAGGTGTTTATAACAAAACAATTTACCCTCAAAATTCTCATTAATGCTTTGAATGGAATAAGAAATCGTTACCTCGTATTCAACAATCAAACAATTCAAAACATCCAACCAAAATAAAGCTTTCATTCGAATCAGCGTCGAACTATTTCCCAACAAAGTGCGATCATTGCATAACGTTGCCTGTTGCGGAACAGCTTCCGTATAACTGGACAAAAAGTAAGTAGGTACGTACGTAAATACAGACTAGATCATACAAAAATTCATATTATTTTTATAAAATAAGTTTATTTACAGACACTAAGCTACTACATATTTACATATATTTACAAAATACAACAGGATTAGTCAAGCTATCCAAGGATTAGAAACGATCTATAGATAGCTCAACTGATCCAGGTCACAATCAGTAGGAAGCGTGCCCTATATTTTATATATGTAAAATATGTATTTAAATAATTACGTTTTTATACTAAAAAGAAAACTGACTTCAATGTTTGACTCGAAACGCGGTGTGACTCAGGGCGTCAAGCTGTCGATTCGATTTCTATTTGTGACATGGCTAGGAGGGAAGGTGTTTAAGACTTTTACGGGGAAACTATCAATCCCTCAGGAATAAAATTTATATGGGACCACCTCTGGAGTATACCCTTTCAAACATGAAAAGAATTTTGCAAATCGGTCAACAAATGGCGGAGCAATCGCGTAACAAGATACAAAAAAAAAAAAAAAACATACAGACGAATTGAGAACCTCCTCCTTTTTTGAAGTCGGTTGAAAAATAAGAGGTGTGTATGTGGTTGCCATAACACAATCTGATTACTTTGGTCAGACGATGTTTTGTGAAATTAGCATTAGTTATTTATCATTGACACCTTTAATTAAATAAGATAAAGCTAATGAGAGTTATTTTTACAATTCTTCTTCCTGTCGTGTCACTAGTTCTTTCTAATCAGTGCATAGTGAAAGGATTTTAAGTGTGCCTACCGTTCATAATGGTAGGTACCTGTATTAGATCGGAAGCCTACACAACACAATAAGCATCATCGAGTAACATTAAAGCAGCCTGTTGCTGACAGCTTCCGCGCGATAACTGGACAAAAGGCATCCGGCTCCGGCGGCGGCGCGGCGGCGTATCGGCGACGTCACCGCCCCGAGATCACATCGCAAGTGTTTACTTATGCAAGCTGATAATGTTGAATACTGATATCTATTGTCATACAGTTCGAGTTCAAATACGTGATGCAGCTAGCGTCAGTTTTGGACGATATGTTAGGACTTCTATGGATAGATATTATTGATCATTATTATAGTTTAGAGTTCGGATAAAAATAATAGGTATGTTAAATATCTATCCATAGAAGCAAAACTACAATTTATAGACTGTGTAAAGGTATTGTCGTTGGTGACATTGTGTGTAAAAAAACGAATGTAGTTAGTGATGAACTTGTGTGCGTCTTATCTATACTAATTGCAGGCTGTACTCTTGTAAGGTATTTGATCATTAATCTGGTTCCCATAAAATTATTTGCTCAGTTTGAGTCTAAATGGCGCTGTGTGACTCCTACTAACTTTAAAAAAGTATCGCGTTAGAGATTCGCGAGATAGCTACGCGAACACGGATTCCAATGATCAGGTATTATGTAGAATGGCAGAACACAAAACTTTATTATAGACTTTGCAGCACACGTTCGGTTATATTGCTCTATAAGCATTCCGTATGAGAGGCGACACGTAACGAAGGCAATATTCCACAATAGGTGCGGCATTCAGCTTAAATCTCAGTATTACAGCGAATATGATAGCGATATTCAAATACAAGACATTACGCAATTTCCCGGCTCGGAAGGCATCGGCTCCTTTATTCCCGGCGGCACTCACATAATTTATATCATTACAAAAAGCCAACAAACGAGCCGAGCCTGTTCATTGTGCGATTTTTCAACTAAATTTGAATTCCCGTCTGCGTCGGAAGTCGTTCCGTCAGATAGAAGCAGGATTACAATGGGCACGTGGCTCCTTGCGCGCTCTAATTGTTGCGATAGCGCCAGCGGCGGGGGCTCGTTAGGTCGGCCCGAGGGCCTCTTATAACGATCTTTATTGTCTGTGAATTTAATGTTTACAATAACTGCGGGGAACTTCGGCAATTAAACTTACTGTTTATAGTGCTAGGGGTAACCCTGGGGTCTCGCAGAAATAATTACAAAGACTCATTACGTAACGCACCGTTTATTATAATTATTATTTCAAACGCACGTGTAGCTGTCTTAGTTCTGTCGTTGAAGGTCGATCCTCGATCCAGGAAGTCAAAGGTGATTCCAACGAATAAATATATTTCAATGTATTAGAGTTAGGTTTACATATTTAAGTTGTTATTCAGTTATAATTTTCTTTCATTATGGGTGATGTGGTCGCTAAGCGACAAAACCCTTAAATAAACTAAAAAAAAAAAAGAAGGCCAATACCAATATCTAGCATGTGAGTTTCAATAATGATCTTCCAGCGCATTGTACCTATTGTTCACATTACGTTCACATTGTTTTGTAAAGTGTAGCTATCCTAAATAAATAAATAATAAATAAATAAATAATGCTGGACTTTTCACACAGCATCATCAAGCCCAAAAGTAAGCAGAGCTTGTGTTAAATAAAAAATACGTTTCATTTATTTCAATCTCCGCCATCGCAATGACAAATAAGGCTTTTAATGGAAGCAGACGTTAACGAAGACGTGGAGACGCCAATTAATAGTCATTTAGGAAGTTTCAGCGGAAACTTTATTAATTTGATGTTTGACGCAAGTTCTGCGATATTAAACATGGCTCCGAAAGGTTTCAAAGGAGGAACAAACAATACTCACTTTCGTTCAAAGGATTGTTTCATAAAACTGTTGGAAACTTGTAATTTCATTAGTATTTTCGTAGAACCTGTAATATTGTCTCTTCAAGGTTACTAATGAAACTTCTTAAACTTTCGTGATTTGGTGACATACTAAATAAACGTACGTGATAAATACCCGTTTTAAAATAAAAATTAAGGTTACTAATCACTAACAAGAACTATATTATTATACTTACGGAAAGAGTATGCGTTAAATAAGGCCAACACTCGTGACGGACATTTTAGATTTTTCTCCGACATGTGATTCATAAAAAGTTTGAGTAGAAATGTCTTCATTACAGTTCATAATCAAGACTTTATCTCGAATGTTATTTATTATGAAACACATCGATAGAAAAGCAGTTTTTCTTGAGAAGGCGTTTACAATGAAGACAATGGAACTTAACAATAAAGTCGAATATATTTTTGGGGACTCAAACAAGAGATTGCTCATCCAATATTTTCTTTGAATTATGAAACGGGATCTAACGAATCAAAAAAAGGAAGTTCAGAGGAAAGCTCTTGAAAAATAAATTTGGGCAAATAATTATTTTATACTAACCATTCTCTAGATGAAAAAGGAAACATTTACTGAACATTTATCAAAATAAAAAGCTTTTAATATAAAACCTAGAACGTAGCACGTGTCGTCTCGATTGAATCCTAAGTATTGGGATCACGTAAAGAGTATTTGTCGCGAGGTATTACCGTAGCGAGCGCATTCGCCAGCGCTACGCTGTAGATGTGCTACGGCTGGTTTTTACGTATTTTTTCCTGATACCATAATACCTGGATTGGATACGCATCCAAGATACGCTAGATACGGTATCAGTTACTAAGGTTAGTTTACTCCGTATCATCGTGATCGTACAGTCAGCGACAGAAGTTCATGAACAATTGGAGATTGTATAGCTTCATTTTCATCATTATTTGTGGAAAAGTTGCCTATTTTTTTCATAAATAGTAATGGTGCAAGACAAAACATCCAATGTAAGCTGAAGTTTTATCTAAAACACTACGAACTTCGAAGATATTGAAGATTCAAATACATCAAATGTTCATGAACTTCTGTCGATGACCGTTCCTTCATAGATTCAGAATGATTCTATATCTCAGATGATAGCCGGGACCGACAAACGTTTCCGAAGCACGGAAGCCTTATGTTGATATTCGGTATTATCGGTCATCCACTTTCATGACCGTACAGAACATTGCTTAACTTCGACGATCAAGAACGACTAGCAAGTTACACCGAGCGATTACATTCAGTTTAGCCATTTATGGTAGCGTTAGTGCCATCAGAAGAGTGAACTGGATGTAAGCACGAGCCGTAGATCAACACGTTTGTGTACAAAAGAGCATTAGATTTTAAATGCCGCTCTTTGTTCTCAAATAAAATGGAATCCGCGTGAATATTGCATTCGAACTGGAATAAACATCGCTTTCGATATAAAGGCAAGCGCATTCACCGGCCGCATTCAGCATTCGCTGAAATGTAAATACACGTGTAAATATAAAAACACGGAAATGTTTTTATTTTATAGCTTATTATTTCATTAAGTATGTTCGTATGAGTCAGTGGCCAACTCTGGTGAAGGAGTTTTTAAGGCCGCCTTAAGGCCTCCGTCACGGCTATTTAACGACTTAAATAGCCGGGACCGACCATTTTACGTGCCCTCCGAAGCACGGAAGCGAAGATGAAAATGCCACTGGCGGTCACCCATCCACTTACAGACCATTTCGAACGTCTATCGAGAACGTTAGTCGAACGTCGCAAGCACGACCACTAGCGCTTCAATTTTATTATATTTTTGTAACAGTCTTTAGATATTAGCAAATGAGGCCTTATGGCAAAAAAAAACACCAAGAGTTCGCCAGCACGAACATACTTATATCAAATCAAATCAATGGGTTTATAAACCACGTTATATTGTTAGTGCAACTGTAGGTACGGTCAGCTTCACCAACTGGTAACCCCCTGCAGTACGAACCGACTTACTAAGGGGTTACCAATGTGTGACGTTGACTGTACATGAATGTATACGTTGCTGGCCAGTTTGCTCACAATTTGCAGCGTGAATTCGGGATTGATTCAATTTCTGTCGCCAGCGGCACAATGCCGATCCAATCGTGACGTCATCAAGCGAAACAAAGCGTCCATCAAGATGCAGCTGTGGCTGACGCTGCACTACTAAATACCTTTTTGTTTTTGCGCAAACAATATACAAACAATTAGCACGAATTTTACCCTTGAGCGTTGCGAATAAAATCCCATCGTCTATGGTATCCCCAAACCACGATAGATACTCTCTCAGATTTTCGATCCATGAAGATGTTAGGGTAGTCAGAGGCATGTTCAAATACATGCTTACATTTTGCAGATCACTAAACACTTCTCAATAATTTTAACAAATTCAAAGACAATCAAAAAACTATTTAGATTTTAATGTGTTCAAACTTTATCTTTCAATTATACTTATTGTAAAAACATCAAAGAAATCAATGGCATCGTCAGAATTCCATTGAAATTGTAAAGTAAAATGTATTAATAGTCTGATTGTTTTAGATATTGTTTTCTATTCAACTTTATTTTCATGAATTGCCGCGCAAACAGCAAACATCATAAATACTTCTCATAACTCCAACACCGAAAGCAATCTCATTACAGCAAACAGCAACTCGTCGATCGATTATAGCTCTTTAGCGCCTCGTTTCAAAGTTTATAATTGAACACACGGAGGTGAGACGTCATTAGCCAGGGCGAGTGGCCGGTACTGACTACGCGCTATTCTGCGGCCAGTTCGCCAACAGTTGCCAACATAATTATCGACTTCTAAAGCGAACTCTGCTCCCGTCACTTGCCATAAACACAAACTCGAAGAGTTTTAAATACCAATTACATTTGAAAGCAACTCATTTAGGGTTATTTTCCTTTAAATTCCAGCAAATATTTTTACTATCCCTTTGACGAGTATTTTTATGAAAATGCTAGTATTTTGACAAAAATACCGGTAACAAAGCCACGAGCGCCGCGCCGCGAAACAAAAGATTGTATCTCGATAGGACCCCCCCCCCCTCTACCTCCCTCCCCCGCGGCCTAACAAAGGACGGTTTGACGAGAGGTTAATTAATCCACGATAACAGATTACTGTACAAAATGCTGCGAATGCCATTGTTTTAGTTAATGGAGCCGCAGCTCGATGGATGAATGGACATCAATTAGAAATAGATTGGTCTGAATGTCTGATTTTATATTGTTTGTAGAAATATTCTTGAAAGTAAAAATAGATGTTAGCGTAAGTACTGTTGAATGAAAAAAAAAATGATAAATATTTTATGGGTAATAAAATTTGATTTATGGGTGTATAAATGTGTATAAATGTTACAATGAATTATTTTTGCCAATCGAACTAAGGTTAGTTTTCTAAGATTCCTAAGCAATTGTCGTTATGAGGTAGGTCGTTACAGATGAGAATCACCTTGCTCTACAAACTATCCTTTTTGATAACAGTAGTCATTTTGAACCATTTGACTTTGAATACAAGTTTTCACACCAGGGATCGGTCCGGGCCACAAACGGGAACTACCGAGACGGGACACGGAAACGTAATCAGGCGAAAGTGCCGCAACTTTACACGTTTGTCCCGCGTTTTATGACCAGCTGTAGAAGTACGCTCCAGCAACTTTATTAAACACGTTTTATATGTTTGACCTGCTGACTGTTACAACTCACCTGTCACAAAGTTAGCTTTTAACTACGGGGATGGCGGATTCAAATCCGGCCTGGTTGTTTTGAGATTATCATCTTCCTAAACATTCTTACCTATAGGTACAAGAATGTTATGTATGTACACATACATAATGTATGTATAAATATACGAGTATAATGTATGTATACATACATAAAATTCTTGTAGAAGGCAGAGACTACGGATTTCTGCCTTATCCATCTTTTGCCGAATTCAGTCTCATTACATTCTTCATACAAGCTGGCCGATTAGTTCGTAGCTCACTGCTACGCCATCCGTAGACGTGCTACGCCAATCGTAGACACCGCTACGCAATATGATACGACCTTTTATTTGACCGATCTCCAATTACAGCAGCTAAGCCTCTCGAAAGGTCAAAACGCCGAACTTTATTTACAGTCCGCGCAGACACGATACAACGACCAAAATAGCCTTTTGTGATGGAAAGGCGCCGTATAAAGTTTTACGAGTTACGTCAAATTCAATATTTCCCGTAAGTGTCGGTACGTAACCGAATAGCATAAAATGTCCATCAAAATTACGTTTACGTCTTAAGTCGGTGAAGAGGAAGAGTTCGGGAGGAGGTAACTCAAGTTTAACTTTATGGAATGTGACGTTCATTAAGAGCGCGTGAGGTACTCTCGTAATTATTAAGTGTTAACACGCTGTAAATTTTATATCATAATTATAAATGAAGATACTTTTAAAGTTAAATACAGACAAGCTTCATGACCAAGTGATACGGTTTTCATCAACGTTGATGTTAAAAGTTTGTAAGTTTAAATGTAAAAGGTTAAACCTTAACTGTTTATTCGTTTTGAAAAAGGCTTTCACCATTGTACATACATTATTCTAAACGGTTATATGCTTAACTTAAATCAAAAGTGAAGTAGGTACGTATTCCGATTAAAGTATTTTTCAAATAAAGTTACACATTTTTTTCCCTCATTTTTAAGATTATGGTAAAGTTCGACTACTTTGTCTCTACCCTCAGCTCAGGTACGGAACTTAATTGAGCTGTTCACCGCCGATAGCCTCTAAAACAAAAAGCTCCAACTGAAATAGTTCCACACTCACAGTCAACTTTCAAGTAGAGGAACTAATGCACTCGGCAGCCAGCTAGCACTACTTACTGGCGGTACTCGATAGTTTTACAGATTCAAACGAACTTAAAATAACGCTTCTTTTCAACAAGGTAGAAACCAGAGATTTCAACTTGAACCTGAACCTGAAACAAATATATTGCCTTAATTACTCTCATAACATTCTCCATACAAGTATTTTGACCGGGCCCTTCTCTAAAACATCAACCTATTTAGGAGATCCATTGCTCTGCAAAAGATTAGTGCAGAAATATTTGAAATCAAGTTATTATCGAAAAAAAGGTTTAAAACAGAAAAAACACAGGTTGATCTTTTTTAGATCTTGGGTTTTAGTTTTAATACGTTTTTAAGTGGTTTGTATTCAGGTTCGTCTTCTTCCTGTCGCGTCACTTGTTCATGTTCTCAACCAGCCAGAACTTATAGTAAAAATAGTTTAAATTTACCTCAGAGGCGCCTTTCGTGCACTATTATTTGATTATTTAGGTTGATGATTATTTATGCGGCTCACTCACCACAAGCATAAAAAGTTGTGCTGAGCACACAGGCCTCGGGCATAGTGCCCGATTGCGCTGTTAGCCGCGCGGCGAGATTGCATACCACATTGCATACAATTAGTCCATCTCTGTCTAATATCGAGCGCTGCCGAACATTGCCGAGCACCGCCGAGCGTCGCCAAGGGACTTTCCGGCCAAATCTTTTAATTGGATAAAGCGAGTGTAAGTGGAGATGAAAAATACAACTAGATAATTAACGGGAGGTTTACACGATGACTCCAGTAGGATTTTAGACGAGTTTTCCAGCTTAAACTTAAAATGTAAAGTTGGGTACAGGCCTCTTTTCTTGTTATTTGTTATTCCGTTATAAATAAAATAAAAATAAAAATAAAAAATGCCCTGCTTGCATCATGCTTGTTAGGTAATAAGCTCTTGAATCATGCCATACACAAATACAACACATACTGAAAACATGCCTGAACTTAACTGATAAAATGTTTTACTGTAAAAAATTTAATGTTAGGTACTCGTTACTTCTAGTTGGTAAAGCTTAGTGAAGGTTTTAAGCCCCCCAAAAGCTTTGGTTAAGGCTTAACGGCTTTGTAGAGGTGGAAACACACAGGAGTTAATGCCTCTAGCGGCCAGCATTCATTTTGTGATGGCGCTTAATGTTACGTACATCGATACGAATCAGGAACTTCAAAAAAAATTTGGAATCAGCTTCCAGCGTCTGTATTTCCGCTGAGCTACGACCCTATTGTTTTTAAGAAGAGAGTTAATAGGCACCTTCTGGGTAAGCTCGCTCCATCGTAGACCTCACTCTTGCTTGTGTAAGTTTGAGGTCAAGAGCCGACCCATTCATCATAAAAAAAAAAAAAACTTTGAAGGTTCAATATTCTATTAATAGTATAAATCTAAAACTTTGTGAAAGTGTGTATGTTTGTGTTTCAATCACGCCTTACCCAGTAGTCCAATTTAGATGAAATTTGGTGTAAATATACATAGTGTATACATAATAGATAGACTATTCCAAAACTACTAAGCGTAGCCAGTACTATATTCTTATTATTTTATTTAACGTACTTATTGTGCACCGCCGTTTTTTCTGTGTAACTTTTCCAGTCCATCCAAAGGTTGTCTGGAAGAGATCGCTTTTAGCGATAAGGCCGCCCATTGTACCTACTTACTTATTTTCGTGTATTTCCTGTAATGTGTTTTTGTGTACAATAAAGTGTTTTTCTATTCTATTCTATTCTAAGCGTAGCCACGGGCGGAAGTGTTATATAAACAAAACGAAATTTAATATCCAGCCCTCCCACATTGTTATAAGTTTAAAGCTCGCTGCGAAGTATGAAAGTAACGTTATTACTCGCCACATAGCTGACTTCAATGTAGCCGTACAGTTGTTCCATCTCACGAAAGCGGGTTGGTCGTAATTGTGTGTGTAGATGCACATGCACGTTGTTTCTGTGTGCGTCAGCTCGGGAACGCTCCATGGACGAATAGACGATCAGTGTCGCTTATGCACACTCAAACAAATCTACCCAGACAATTAAGAACAACGTTATTAATGTACCTAGCCGTACCAGAGAAAATGTTAACTCGGGTCAGGGTTTCCAACTACGTCTTAAGATGTTCAGAGCTAGAGGTAAATGTGTAATGTTAGTCATTTAATTTACTTTTCCTAAGTTTATTAAAAAATCATTCGTAATTTTGTTAACCTTTACTTTTCCACTGCAGCAGGACCGAGCTATCCCATACTGGAGTTGGCTATCACGTTATCACAGTATAAACATTTTATGATGATACATCTTCGAGGAGACCAGAGCTTTATGGGTTACGAGCACGTGACTCGACGAGGTGAGAATTATCATCTTTACAACCTCAGCTGATCTGTGCCGAGATGACTGAACATTGTGTTTTAAAGTTTTGATAGCTAAGACAAGTATAGTTTTAAGACAGATTTGCATTTACCATGAACACGTTAGTTATTTTCAAAAGGATCTTGAATACCTAAAGTATCTACTCGTAAAGATGATATCGTGCCCTGGGGACACTATACAGTATTCTGTTTTCCAATACACAAAAGATTTATAGAGCATCCGAATAAATGCCAATGCACTCCACAATTATCATATTCCACTTCCACTTAAAGTACATGTATGTATACATAAACAGAGTATATGTGTGACAGCTCAATTACTTTTTAAAAGTCTATCGACGTCTAAACGGTGCTTGCCACGCGACTTCACCCGCGTCGCGTGTTCGTGCCGCCGACTTAATTGGAAACCAATCACGCGATGCGATATTATCCGACATACATAGATATTCAAAGGCGTGATGACCCCATCATAGGCGATAATGTGACCTTACCCTTACGTAATTAGATATAAAATGTAACGCACATAAATTAGGCAACATTGCTATATATATTTGAGGCCTAGTAGTTCTGGTAAAATCTAATAAAGAAAATAGAGAGAACTCCGTCAAATGAAACGATTTTTTATTTGCAACACTTTTGAAAGCCTGGTTCTTTATTCAATAATGACTTTGAGCCTCTATTTATGGGCTAGACTTGGTCTTAAGCGCCAATCTCG
This sequence comes from Epirrhoe tristata, assembly GCA_951394285.1. Lineage (NCBI taxonomy): Eukaryota > Metazoa > Arthropoda > Insecta > Lepidoptera > Geometridae > Epirrhoe > Epirrhoe tristata. The sequence continues at coordinate 66,743 of OX596146.1, forward strand.
GCGCGCACCGGCCGTAATCGACTTATTTAGCAGCCAATCACAGCTGAGTAATCCGGTGTGAACGCGGCGATGACCGCGATAGACCGTGTCCGACCCGGCTTATCAGACCGACCGACCCGCGTTAGATATACATAACTGGACTGGTAATTTTCGGGTGTAACTAACCATCTTAAAAGTCATTTTAGCACAATAACTGATTTGAAAGAAATTGTGTCACGACAAGAGGATGGAAATAATTTCCACCTGGTATAAGGACACGCAAAATATAAGATTATTTCATTAGGTACGTACCTACCGTTACAGACCGCCTATTCAATGTAATCTCCTCAAAGTGCTTACATGTCTAACTATACTACACGTTATTATCTTTATAATGCGCGCCCTTACAATCGATTTATATGCAAAGTGTCATTGGCGGGTAATTCAGCTGACTGGGTAAGGGCGTGTTACACTGATGGCGATGTACGAGAAGCACTGTCATCACCGCTCGTAAACATGGTGGACACCGCCCTTTGTGATGCTATCGATATTAATAGGGTTACGAATGGCAACAAATGGGTATTATAATATCTTTTTAAAGTGATATGCTCGTGTTTATGAAGGTTTTATATCTGTTATTGTTGTACACCAAAGTTGGATGTCACATTGAAGGTTTAAGTGTCAATAATTTCAGTTATGCGGATGATATGGTGCTGTTGAGTCCCACGATCAGCGCTTTGAGAAAGCTGGTAAAAATTTGTGAAGCGTTTGCTGGGACCCATGGACTCAGGTATAATGATAAAAAGTGTGAGTTGATGGTGTTTAAGTCGGGTAACAAAACATATAGTCCCATACCACCTGTGACAATCAACGGCAATGCTTTGAACATAACATCAAAGTTTAAGTACCTGGGTCATTGGGTCACTGAAAACATGAGTGACAATTTGGATCTGGAAAGGGAGCGTAGGGCGTTGTGTGTTCGCGTTAATATGCTGGCTCGAAGGTTTGCAATGTGCACCAAAGAGGTTAAGTTGACGCTTTTCAAAGCATATTGCCAGTCCTTTTACACTTGCAACCTTTGGACTAGTTATACGGGGAGAGCATACAATGCTCTGCGAGTACAATATAATAATGCGTTTAGGGTGCTGTTGGGGCTGCCACGTTTTTGTAGCGCATCTGGTATGTTTGCCGAAGCGAGAGTAGACGGCTTTCATGCTATCATCAGAAAAAGATGCGCTTCTCTACGTAGCAGAGTGCAAGCCAGCCCTAACAGCATCCTCAACGTATTATCAAACAGATTGGATTGTCCAATAAACCACCACTGGATGCTCCTTCATGTGGGAGTGGGATGGTTCTACAGACTCTAGGTTAAGTTTAAATTGTGTTCCATTTTTGATCTACTAACTTATTTGATTTTTATGTAATGTTACTAACAATTTATGGATCTTGATCTGATTTAATAAATGAAATTGAAATTGAAATTGAAATTGTCGGCTCACAACTCCTATCATTTTTAGAGACTATAGAGAGTTGTTCGTTTTACAAAACATAATAAAATACAATTGCTGACCTAAGTTCATACGTTCATTACTGACTAAAGTTCATACGTAACAATAGCTTTTTATGACATTAACGAATGGTGGACATGGAAAAAATGGTCGAAAGTCATACGATGTAGCAATCAACTTATCCAGTATTTGCTCATCTAACAAGAGCAAATAACCCAAGAAAGGATCGCACAGTGAATGTACAATATAACGACCGCCATGTTATAAATACCAGAAATAATTGAGAGTAAACAGTAAAGGGCTATTGTATTTTTATTAGACCGGCGCTATCGGGATTCTAATTATATTACGTCTCTCCATTTTCCTTATCGTATCCAATTCATAATATTCGGAGCGTTATTTTTAATGGCGGGTGTTTTCGCACGTAATCAGATTATATCGGAAGGTTGATATCATCAAATTTGCGTTTAAATTGAAAACTCATTTTGTCCGTGAAAAGGGCCACAAAGTGCCTGCGGGTCACTTTGCAGGAACACAGAAAGTACACACTTTTAAACACAAACGAAGCAAAAATTTCCGTACGAGTTGAGCTGCGTGCGGTCGGGACTTGTTAAAGCTTAAAAAGGTATAAAAGTATGCTTTAAGCGTAGATTTGTTAAAGAAAAAACTGGGTATGGTTGTAACAGTGCGATGTTCATTTGATACCTCTCAGACAAGAACGAAACTAAAGACAAATACATTGTTGTATGTTTGTGTAAAGCTAATACAAACCCAGGCGATGTCAATGAATCGAACCTTTTTCGGAGTGGCAAGTATTTGGGCACACATTTTTAGCATACAGTTATGTTAACACCACCGCCACGACCTGTAAATACCAGCCATATCGCCGAGGTAAGAGTTAGTTCCTTAATAATGTTAAATAAACCTTATTTTTATAAGTTTCTTAACCCAGTGCCCGCCGACGGCAAGACGTTCGCCCTTAACCTAGTCACCCTGTTTCTTCAACGAGGCAACGCTTAAATGGTCACGCACCTGGTGGGGTAGGTAAGTGGTTAATACCCAGTGGGGGCAATTAATACGGGGTGCCCCGGCCATTCCTCACGAAGGCGGGTTGGTCTTTATTGTGTGGGTGTAGATGTACATGCACGTTGTGTCTGTGTGCGTAAGTTCGGGAACGCTCCATGGACGAATGTCGCTCAGTTACGCACACATAAACAAATCTACCAACCCGCCTTCGTAGGATGGAACAACATAACTATACCCTAGCCCCGGCCATTCCGGGGTAATTGAATGTGTACGCAATGAATCGGCCGCTATTAGAAGGAACTATTTAGGAAGTGAATATGTTATGTTGGAGTAATCAATCTTATGGAGTGATGAATGCTGTCGTTTAAGTGTTTCTTTACGGATTTGAAAGGCGTGGTAATTGATGGGCCAGTTCGGGATGTATAATATCCACTAGCTGATTTATAGGTTTCGGTTTATACGTTTGATTTCAACATTTGTTTATTTATAAAAAAAAAATGACGGATATTTTTTTTTTGAATTAAGTAAGAACTGATTTGATCGTACTACACCGTTTACGTTCAGGTAGGTACTTTATTACAAACGTATTGTATCAGCAAAAGTCAAGCTTTCTCCTTTCTTGATTCTACTCCATTCTCGATAGCAAATCAAACATTTTTGAAGTCGGTTTAAAATGATCCATGTAAATTATAGTTGTACTCACACTTCGATGGCCTTGTTCCAGTTGATGACGTATCCGCTGAGCGTGAAGGTGTCGATGTTGACGACGTGCACGTTCCCGCGCTCCGTGCCCACGTGGATCCACTTCGACTGCAGCGGGAGGTGCAGGCACGTGATCCTGAAGCATAAACAAATTACTGAATTAAAAAAGAAACGTTAAAATATGCGCACGCAATGGACGAAAAGACAAGATGGAAAAGCAGATCATGACACTCCAAGGCAAAATGTATCAAAAGATCGTATCAAAGATCAAATCCTTTGAAAACACCCCCCCTTTGTGAGAGTCCTTTTAAAAGTATACAGGAGTAAGTAATCACGAAATTTAAAATTTTTGTCGTATTTTATTTAAAACCGGAGAATTTTCATTTTTAAATCGAAGCCAAAACTATGCCTGCACTAAGCGGGACGCTGTATACGCGTGGAGCTGACTAAGCAGGTTTCCTTACGTTGCTTAGCACATGTCAAATTCTTATTTTTCTTTAACGAAATTTGATATACGGATATGATTTCAATAACACGATTTAAATCGAGAGTCGAGGCCTTCTCTAAGCCACATTCCATTCGAGCTTTTAGACGACTACAAAACAAGAACTAACGTCTAAAGTCAGCGACTGGATACGGAACAAACAGCTAAGCGCAACATTTCCGTCGTCGGACTGAGCTGAGACCGCAACAATGGAGTTACCGCACAATGCCGCGTCGATCTACCTCTGACCAATACTACCAGTTTTATATGTTCGTGTTACGTGCTTGAATCTAACCTCGTATGTGTGGTCTGATGGTCAGAATCAGACGCTGAGAAGTGATGAATTCTCGGTATGAGATTTTTTATATTTGCTTCATGTTCTTTTCCTTGATGACCCTGCCTTTCCAATCCATCAAAGTTTTTTGCCCATGAATTCAAATAAACTGCATCTTAACATTATGAATTTACTGGAATTAAAATGCAGTCCTGGTTCAAAAATCAGGATCAAGTCAAAGCCTTTCTGTCTACGGCAAATGAGTGTAAAAATATGTATGTTAAAACCCTTAGCATTCTTATAAAAATGCCTCATTATCTAAAGTAATCTCAGTATCATGACTGCAGCCTGCCGTTTGTGCAATATCACGTGATTATACAAATGCTGGCGCGGGATTGGTCTCTTGGCACGCGCGCGGCGCAGCTGTCTGCCGACTCTGCCAATATACTTAGTAGTTTTATGCTTCGCCGTTTGTTCTCGCAATTACTTTCTGCTCAGCACTCTGGTCCTTTTTCTGTTACTATTTCCGATTTGACGTTCCTAAGTTAGAATGGAATGTTCTCCTCCTTTGAAATTTTCGTAAAAATGTCTGTTATAGTCCAACTGTGAACATTTCAAAACAAAATGATAGTGGCAATAATAAATGGGACAGCTATCACTTTGGTAGAGTGACAGATATTATCTTAAGCCTTGCTAACTAGACAGGTAAACATAGGGATAAGGGTTGGCATACACTACATCCAATCCTTTGCGCAAGAATACTATCACTTTCTTACATGCGTATTTAGTGAGGAATTATGCATTCCATCCAGCACTAGATAAACCCATGTAATAACATACAACAGTCCCAGAAATATTCCACACATCTATTAATATTGGAGGTATCAGAAACTACAAATACCATTACCATGGTAATACAACACCTAGACACAAAGCTAATATCTGAAAATCATGCAATCTCGCACCAAAGATTAAAATGCATCCCAATAATTGCACCCATGCGGAATTTGACCCCGCGACCTTTACCGATCCTTGATGAAATTGCACCTTTTGTATCCAAGCCACCCACTATGCTACCGAGGTCCTGTAAAGCGACGAAAGGTCTACTTCATTCTACACAACATCGATACAACGAGTTCGTGCAACATATACATATAACAACATCAGCTCCATGTACATACAGGATATTTCGACAGTCGACCTTTCGACAATACTCGTATAAGTTTTCCCGACATAAATGTTTACATTGTTTGATTTTTCAAATGGCACGCGGTCAGCCTATGGACGCCGTAACTTAAGAGATTCCTATAACACGCCAACCCCAAAACAAGCACCTCATTAGCCCAAAAATGGGATGGTATGGGATAATAGTAATCGTATCTTCGAGGCAAGTAACTACCTTCATGTAATAGCGCTTGATGGTATATTTATTAATCGACTGTCGACAGAGAGTGGGACAAAGCGACCATGACATCGAAGACTCACCCTTTGATTTTGTCTGTGGACCTAAATAGCCCGACGGTATATCTCGACAATCTGGAACAAGTCGCAAATGGCGCTAAGCTCCACTGAATCTATCTCGCACCCAAACTGTGACGAGATAATGTTTTATATCAAAATTAGTACTACATATAAGGTTGGTGGATCGACTGAGACAAAAACTAAAAAGTGTTGGAATAATGTTTTGTAGCTCGGTATAAACATGGAACCAGGAACTGTTTGGGCGTTGAAAGATAGGTACTATAATATATTATATCATGTTATTACATCAAATCCAGACCAATCACATCTCAATCCAATAGCAATAATCGCTGGATTACGGCCGCTGACCCGCAGATAGGCATCGCCCGACCAACGCATTAATTAACATCGCATCGAGACGCAATCATCCAAATAATTCAAATTAATTATTATTCTACTGATATATTGCACGTCAAAAGAATCATTTAAAAAAATCTAGTTAAGTATCTCTTGATTCTCTTGTATGTACTTTTTACTTTCTTTTTGACGCATGCCGTGCCTGTTTCTAGAGACGAACACCGCGTTATTATTATACATATAGCTACTGTTTTTCATTTTTGTTGATGTGTAACGTCCAGTTTAGTGAGCCAATAAAAAAACCTAAAAAACGTAGCTCAGTGAAGACACATTAACCTCTACAGGATTCTTACGAAAAATTCAATAAGTCAAACTATGGTTAATATTTTACATAGTGAAAGTCCAGTCCATGTTGATAGTAAAAAACACAATACATTTTCAGCTATCATCTCGGCCCATCTATAAATAGAAGCACTTGGTTCCCTACATGGAGTGCAGCACGTTCCCCTGCGTGAGGCACAACCAACCACCTGATTTAATTAATAGATAGATAACATGACGTCATCCGCGTTGTTACCCAGCCTCGAGATCTGGCTCAGCCGAGCTCGTAAATCTTACACGTTATTAATCAACGAAGATGAATCGCTTTTATTGCAAATTATATTAATCACGGATTAAGAGATTATTATTCTTTATAGCCATGACCAGTTTATCTCTACCGTAGAATAATAGTACATTATGGTACTAGTGTGTAACATTGGTGATTACCGCCGAGTTGTTTTAAGAGCCGAGCCGTTAGGCGAGGCTCTTAATAGAACCGAGGACGGTAATCATCAATACACACGTGTATCATACGACGTTTTTCAACACACTTGTGAATAAAACAACATAAAAACTCATTTTCAACAGTGAAAACGAGTTGTGAAAAATGTTTCGCTATTGCGGCAAAAATGAATCAGTTTTCCTATGCGCGCGCATTGCGATCGGCCACAGACTATATTTCCGCGCCACGCATAGGGTTTGCGGCCTATTCTGCCACGGACAAAATGGGGAATTTAAAGTTTTCTTTTATTACAGAGAAAACAAAAGTTATATTTGAGTGAAAGTTTTATTTATTAAACACGTACGAGTTAAAATTATCTATTTAAATAAGAAGTTGCATGAAATGAGCAAGCAATAGAAACATTAATTTATTTGTTAGAACAAATAAATTCAATAGATTGAACACGATCTTTTTTATGAATAAAAACTTTTTTAAGAACAAAGCAACTCAACCAATAAAATTAAAAAAAAAATCTATTACTCACTAGTGAGTTATAGTAATGAAAAAGTCACAGTTTGATTATGGGTGTCATTATGTGCCTAATTGCGGTGACCATAGAGCCACTTTATGAGTAAGTGTGTTGAAAAATGATATTAAAGTTTAGGCAAAAGCATGTTTTCTACAACCGCGATAAAACTCAAAATCGTCTAACCTCAAACGTAATTTTGCTCTATTTTTCCGTGAGGGACAAGGCCAAGAAAATGATTATTAGATTAGAAAAAGTATGTTTGTATAAACTAGTTAGCAACTCGTGTCGTAAATCATGATCAGCAGTCGTCAAGCCATCGCACTGTCCTCAAACGAAAATCTACTTCAAACTCACGATATGTACAAAGGAGTCCGCTCAATGGAATATTCAATTACTGTAACCGATCAACTAAGTATAAATAGTCGGAACCGAATTGTTGAAGCAATACCCATTACAAATTGGAATCTTATTACCTTGCCTACAAAGTGTACACGTGTATACAAAGCACAGTGTATCACAATTGATACATCTGAAGCACCGTTGTCGGCATGTGTGACAAAGCGGCGCGTTGCCATAGCAACGATCTCGGCACTAATGAACAAGGGTCTTGTGTTCATTTCCATGGAGCCGAATACCCATTGATGTTTGAAGTTACATTGTTTCTATTGATACATCGATGTTACAATGGAATGTTGGTGCTTTAAGACATCCATTATGATGGATGAGTGTATTGAAATTGGTACGATGAGGCTAGCGACTGAATCATAATAGTTATGGACACATGAAAACATGTGTCCAAGTATTTACCGATTAATTGGACTAAATAAATAACTAGAAACATGAATATTGTAACTAGAATGTCTGATTAATTCATATATTTCAATTTCAAAACTAATTACTTATTTTGTGATACAACATACGAGTATTCAAATATGAAGTTAATTTAACAAAACAACGGCACTTAAAACATCAGAATTTCACACGAGAATTATGCAAATGATTACCTAAACGATAATGAGAACCTTTATTTATGAAGAACATTCAACCATCCTGACTTGATGAACAAAACCAACAGTAATAAAGACTTATAATTGCTCTTTGCTTGTGCATTGTGCTTGCAAAACAACGACGCAGACAGTGTTGTTTACGGAAGGAGCGTCGTTGCCGCGGCGAATTGTAATGTACTGAAATGTTTCAGTGAGTGCACAAAAAACCGTCACGAAGTCTACCACCAGCACGCCGGTTACGCGTTACGCTCGATTTACTATAATACAAAAGTTATTCTCATTTCATGTGTACCTACTCTACGTGAACTACTCAACGTGTCGAATAAAGAGATCAAAAAATATTAAATGAACAAGCAGTGTAGGTGGATTTTTCGCCGTCACGTGAGAAGGTGCTCAAAATTATGTAAAAAAGGTGGCATTTATTTCCGAGCGTATTATAAATTACGATTACAATTACAGAAAATGAGAAATGTTCGGGATTAGCATTAGAAGGTATAGTTCAAAAGGACTTCTGAAAGCTATTAAAAAGTGCTTCAGATACAACAAAACTTCAATCCGATTAAAGATTCTTAGGCTGCATCAATTTACAAAACAACTTTTCTAATGTCTTGCTTTGAGTTCGTAATGTTATCTGTAAACTCTCATTCTGTAAACTTTGGACAAGCAAAGTCGAGTGCATCATTAGCATAGCAAGTTGGCGCGCGGTGTTTGTATACAAATAGCTGATTACGGGCGGGCTCCGGGCGGCGACTGGCGAATCGAAATTACCTTTAAATTTGTTTTAATTTGATTGGCATCATTTCTGAGGTGCTCGCTGTTGATTGGCGGACAGATTGGATTTAATGGGCTGGGAAATTGAGTATATTATACACACAGTCAATCAATATGTATAGCGGTAACGCTAGTAGGTCCGCCTTCACCGTTCTTTTACAGGGACTTTAGACGCACAGCTGATTATCATCCTCACCTGGTTGATATTCCACTTATTAGAACTAAGCGATTCGAAAGTTCTTTTATTATGCGCACTGCAAAAATTTGGAATCAGCTTCCAGAGCTACGACCCTATTGTTTTTAAGAAGAGAGTTAATAGGCACCTTCCGGGTATGCTCGCTCCATCGTAGACCTCACTCTTGCCTGTGTAAGTCTGAGGTCAAGAGCCGACCCATTCATCATAAAAAAAAAAGTTCAGATAGTCTACAGCTACTCGTAATTAGCTGAAAATTTATCTGCTATCCTTATAGTACAAAGTCAACAATTAATTTCAACTTTCCCTTTCAATCACAACTATCATAAAGCAGACGTGAAGCCCGAGATTGTAAATGAGCTTTAATAGCATCATTTGAATAAATGTTAAATGTTGCAGGAACACGAGGCTAAGGACCCGTTCCCCAAGAAGAACGCTTGGAATTCTAAAACAATAAAATATGCAGACGCGAACCTTGTAATTGTCGGCGACCGCCGCCATAATTATTGGGTGCTGTCGGGAATGAACGGGGAATCTTTGTCATGATATAAAATAGTCATTTTAGTAAGGTTCGCTTCACGGCCGGTAGTTACAGTTGATATTTTATTTTGATTAGTTTTGATGTACTCGCATGGTTCCCAGAAGGGCACGAAGTATAACTATAAAAATGGGTACGTATGTGTTTAAGGAGAAACATATGAAGTATTAAATATTTTTGTATGACAATCCGTGTCCTTTGCCCAGCAGTGGGACGAAATACCTAGGTTCAATAAAAAAATCCGTGTAGCATATAATTTACATTACGGCTAAAATATGTATATTATCCCAGCAGTGGGACACAAATGGCTGATATAATAATATAATAATAATAATTGAATACCCAAACTATAGACGATCATAGTTTAAATGGCATTCCGATGCCATGTCTAGAGCTCATAATGTGGTAAACTACTTAGAATTAGGTATATTGGCTATGCCTACATGTATTTTTACTTTTTCGATCGAAAATTGTGTGCAAACATAATTAATGTAACATTCCATTATAACTAATTTTATTATTTATCCACTGCAGGACGCAAAACGTCAATCGGACGCGCTGCGATGGCTTCAATGGCGCCTAGCACTACGCGACAGGTTTGGACATCTTAAGCGATCTTAAAAGTCTCACCTTTCCCGCTGAAACTTGAGGCTGTGCAGGCGCTGCGGGTTCTTGACGGAGCGGAAGGTCCACAGATGCAGCTGGTCGTCGGCCGTGGCGGTGACCAGCGCTCCCTCGTTCACACGGAACTTGACGTGCAGCACCGCCTCGCCGGCTTCATGCCTCACGTGTGCGTCAACACCGGGCCCGCCGAGACTGTGTGAGGATTGAGGAAACTACCAAAAAGATGTTCATACATCCACATTGCACACATGCTCTAAGTGCGGCCGTGGCTGCCACTCACGTATAGGCTTATTTAGTCACGAACGAAAGTGTTCAAATCTTAATAACTGTAGCATGACCTGACTGACGCCGCCTAAATCATCTGTAATAGATGGATAAAGAGGCCAATGACATTCACATGTATGAATATTGCCTAATGGGACAGTGTGGACTAGAAACAAGGTGTTATGGTGCGCGGCTGGTATACAGTCATATAAAGCGACAAGTTAATACCTTGTGTTTTTCTATTACAACATAAGAACGTTACTTTCCTTACAGACACTTTTCACCACATGCACTCTCCATATTTCATTCACGCTCATAGATTACCTACTACATTTTCGTAGCCCTTCTCTTAACGATCACTTTTGGTTATTTCTATTACGACCTACATAAACACATCTAATATAACATCACATAAGTATGTGACGAAAAGTTTCAGTGATATGACCCAAATCCCGAACAAAGTTCTCACCGCGAGCGCATTCAAACTATAATTTCGGGGCGTGAAATCAACTTGTTACACAATACTCCTTAAACTTCTAAACAATTACACTTCTCTCCATTTTACGAAGCACGTAGGTACTCTGTGGAGCACTACCGCCACAAAGCTTATAGTACCCGCAAATAGTTAGTATAATCAAAGCTGCGCTCATAGACAAAAGAAGAAGAGTTTCAGGCTTTTGACGGTTTATTAAGCCTTTGTGTGGCCGAGGATATTGACATATTCGTTGTTAGCGTGACGAAATTCACAAATATTATACGAGATTTTTTGTGTAAACAAATGTAGTTTAATAGGCAGTTTGCTGTTATGACAATGTAATTCAAACTCAGAGCAGTTAATGAATTACACCTGCATTAGACAGAATTATTACGTCTGAGACTTCAATTGTAATGATAATGTGAACGCGTTCTAACTGTCTACATCTGATGCTGCAAATGCCTGATAGTGGCTTTATGATCTCAATTTAGGTTTATGATTTAGTGAATGACGAGCTTCAGAGCTTTAGTGTCGAATAGACTAGGATATTTCAGAATTACTGTTAAATTACAAGAATGTATTAGTGCAGTTTTCCACCAAAAAGTAGAAGAGTGGAGTTTGACAAACGCAAAATTTTGACTTGTCCCAGATCTGAGTCTTGGTCATGAGTCATGGTTTTCACTAAACTATGAGTACCTACTTACCAACTCAAAGTTTAGTGAAAACCATGCTCATAAAATCCATTGTGAGATCAGAACTACGTATGTGGTTATGGAATGTTTTATTTGATGTGTTGCAAACGACCATATAGATATCGTTAGTTTCAAATATAATATCCTCACGTAGTTTCGTAGCATAAATACCTCATTTTAAACTCTGTGAAATATAACTTCACTAAAGAAATTCATGAAATAAATTCAAGCTCTTTTAAATTGAGTAGCAAAGTCTATTGTGAGAAGGAACATTGAATCATATTTCCTTAAGAAAATAGAGCATAAATTAGGTCGTTATCAAGCCGTCTGTCATCGTTACAGACCGGCGGAGGCCGACAGCTCCGTATTGAAAGAGGATCCAGTACTGCTGGCACCAGTTTGCGATGCCAGTCACATCATCATCATTCTGCTCGATACGTAGGTTTACATCTAATTTTTCACTTCACTCTTCTCAATTTTAACCCTTAAATGGGCAAAGTTATTTTAAAACGACATACTAAAATCTATAGACTAAATCTAAATTTAATTATATTTCATTTTACAACCGAGTGCATCTTAAAAAAGCTGTGAAGTTATTCTTGTCGTATTAGTTATTTCGAACCAGTGTTGCAAAATTAAAGAGTATCAATGATTCAGAATTTTGTATAGAAGGCAGTACATCTTACTATTGTTGTTCGGTAATAGTAAATAGTTGTGATATTGATTCGGTTCAATAAAGTTTGTACTAGTGCTGATACCAATTTTATCAATCGAGTGAAAGCGTCGCGCGTCATTTCTTCGATGGTTCTTGAGAAGCAGCTCTTAGAATTTAAACGATGGTTTATCAAGGGTTTTGTTCGTTGCCTCGAAAGGAAATGTCTGCGAGAATTGTTTGTTGGTGCTTAGTACTTTAATTTATTGTGGCTTATTTCTAATTAAAGAAAACATCGTGAGATCGTAAAGGTCTGAGATACTGTGCCATTGGCTACGCGCACAAATAATATGCTACCTATCTGTTTAAATATTACTCGTAAGCAAATATTTTTCCATTATACTAAGAAATAAGAATGCTCTCATAGCGAACTCCTCGTCAAATTTAATCACTTTATTTATTTTTATTAACGCTGTAGACCCTTGTTTCTCGAGTTTATTTAATCTCGGAGTTAAAACCTTTGTTATATTTGATACGCTTGTTTGTTCCTCTAATGAGATATTCTACAAATATAAATTTGAAAGCACCTCATCCAGAATTTAAATGTAATTAGAATGTAGACATGAGCTGCAGGAATGCTTGTTTGTCTGAAATTACATAAGACAAGTAAAACAGAGAACAAATGAATGTTTATGATTTAGATTTAGATTCAGACAGTCTCGGAAACTCAAGCGCAAATGTCAAGTTTGATTCATTTTTCATTTGTTGAACTGTCAAAACACTATGCTTGAGTTTGAGCTAGTTTGATAGCTATTTTGGAATAGGAGCCCAAGTGTTGCTTGTTCACAAACTTACGAACATATGTCACATATGTATGAAACATATTATAACTATCTGGAATATTGTAAATTTTCATTTACATCTCAGATTTTCAGAGAATTTAAGACCCTTTAAAAATGTCATAGGGGTAGTGAGTAACGTATACTCGTAGATACATTATTTTTAACCGACTTCAAAAAAAGAAGGAGGTTCTATGTTCGGCTGTATGTATGTTTTTTTTTTTTTTTTTTTTTTTTTTAATGTATGTACAGCGATATTTCCGTCAGTTGTGGACCGATTTCCGAAATTTTTTTTTTGTTTGAAAGGGTATACTCTCAAGGTGGTCCCATATAAATTTTATTCCTGAGGGTTTGATACTTTTCCCGTAAAACTAAAAAAAGCACTGAACTTTAAGAAAATTGTGGACCGATTTCCAAAATTTTTTTTTTGTTAGAAAGAGGTATACTCTCAATGTGGCGCCATATAATTTTTTTTCTTGAGGGATTGACAGTTTTCCCGTAACATTCAAAAAACCTCATTCTCACTACACAACACACCCTGACTCACAATCTGAGTCAAACATTAAATAGTTTGTAAGGGGACCACCCGAGGTGGTTCAAAATATTTTCTTTTCCTGAGGGATTGATAGTTTTCCCCCTGGCTGAACTCCGGTGTGTCCTTTAGTAGGCCTGCCCATGACTTCTCTTATCCTTTCCTACTTAAACTACGATAAGCAGGGTCTTAATGTAGCTTACTATATTATTTACACTCACACTTTTATTTACACAGTATTTATTTACTTACACTAAAAAGTGAAAAATAAAAATTTTTGAAAAAAAAAATTGAACCGACTTCACAGAACACAAACAGACGAAGATTCTACACACTAAAAAGAGAAAAATAAGAATATAATTTGAAGTCGGTGCCAACTATTCATTTACATCTAAGAAATTCAAAAGAACTTGGGTTGTGTTCTGTGAAGTCGGTTCAATTTTTTTTTTCAAAAATTTTTATTATTTGTGAGCTTTTCATTTAAAATGTGTGTGATATGGATCATGGTATCTGAAATAAATGTATTGAATTGAATTGAATTATATATATTATATAGTTGTATACATAAATAAAAGAAATAATAATAACTACATTTTTGTCTGATCGGCTGTGATCCCACGATCTCAGAATAAAATGGCAGCATCACTAAACCACAAACATTTTAAAACAAAATAAAAAATACACGATCATACTCTCAGAAGTCGTGGTTAATGTAAAACGTTTCATGCAAACGAGGAATCTCCCCGACCGACGTGGATGCTTAAAAATGGCGCTCGCGTTACTATAACATGGATATTTTAATGTACATTATTAAAACGATGTTGTTAGAGTCTCTCCTACATCCAGTTGAATTAAATGAGGATTTTTGTCAGATAAAGATATTCGAGTGAAATATAACAATATTTCACTTCCATTCTTTTAGGTATTTCTTTTTGGCAAAATTATGAAGATAAATTGAATGATAAACATGAAAGGAAATGAATGTGTATTTCTATCTATATAAATAAAAATGAAATACTGTTTGTTGTTAACGCACGCATCAACCATCATGCAACGCATCACTTGAAAATGGCCTGGATCTTTTGTACTTATAAAATTTTTCGTTATTAGTTAGGTTAATGCTGACCTATTTAATTAAAAAAAAAAAGGTCTGCTAGTTTCCTAAATAAACATCATCATTCACTCCCACCATTAAGACCAATACGTCCTCACTATTCCCGATCCTTTAAAGAAAATTGAAGCATGATATTTTGTCATTTTGACGTAAGAGCTACTTAGTGTAAGTGCCTCTGAGCGGTCACTGTGCCCCGAGCTCCGTCAAGTGTGATGGAGCACCGTGTCTCAACAGCACAACTTATTATTAGCCCCTTTTAAAAGGTGCGAAAATAGCCCGGACTTTATGCGAGCTCAGTAAGAAAAGGTTAAAGGGTTATTTGGCAAAAAGTTTTGGCTTTTTGGGACATGTGAAATATAAGATAGACTCCTAAAAGTGGGCGCGTGCTAAATGTATATTTAGTGTAGGTATACCTTTATCATGTGCCGCCCCACATAGGAACGATCTACATCAAATATTACAACATGGGTCCTCGACACTGATAGTGTTAAGAATTGAATAGCACATCGAACATTTCAAAGGGTTTGAAAACTTTATATATCGGAAAAAGTCGTGAAAGTTTTACTCTCAAAATTTTACAAATAAAACAGTCTTAAAAAAAAATGCATAGTAATATTTTACTACTAAATTTAAATAAGTTTGTATCCCTTTGTAATAAACTTACTTCGTATCATGTACCTATGTTACGAAGGTCTCTCATAAAATGTACATTATGTATGTCCCTAGATCCAGAATAAGCCGTCGACTTTCCTATCCTATGCCTAATGAGAAAAGGTCCACAGTGGAAGGTAATTTAACAAAATTGAATAGACCTTCATTTTCTTATGTAAATATTCGAAATCTCGGGTGTGTGCTGAAGGGTGAAAAGGGGATGATTGGACCGGTAAATGAATACCTTCTGATTGTTTTATAAATGTTTAAATGAAGAGCAGCTAATTGGAACGCTTCAGGGTAATATAGAAGAAAAACTTTGTTATTGAGTTCGAGTACCGACTCAGGTAACTGAATTATGACTGAAATGAAAAGGCATTAAATATTGACCGGAGTTTTTTATTATCGTGATGAGATTTTTGGTATTTTGGGAAGTGATTGTACAATTTTTTTTAAATATTTTTCAATAAAACGATACTGAATTTCGCTCTCACCAATAATAAATCTGCCGGGAATTCGACGAAATCATGATATATAATTATTTGCTTATGACAAACGGAGAGAATGTCCTGAATAAATTATTTATCAAAAAGCATTATATCCAACACGAAACAGAACTTAATTATAATTGGCTCCAGTTTCCAACTATCTGTAACAAGTCAGACACGATGAATTCAAAAGCCGCTCTGAAACTATACTGCACTAATTAAAATCTTAACTTGTCCTAATTATAAAGTTTCTCCTAATTGTAAAGGTTTATTTATCGAGTATAACTGTAGCAATGGAATATGTGGTTGTTATGGAGATCATACGACGCAACTACCTTTACATTCATTAATATTTCACGGAAAAACGCACGGGAAAAATGAAATTCACACAATATCTGCAATATGTGAGTTATGTAATTGTGATCACGGTGCTTAATTTTTACACACACCTGGATTCTACAAAGAAGATAAAGCTTTTATTTGACAAAATTGACCTTTGCCAGCATCAAAACAAAGGAAAAAAATGTAATGTAATACAATACATCAAAGTATAACACAAAGTAAGACTTATTACCAAAATGTTAATTCATTTCATGTTCCCATGATCCCAGGGGACAAGAAAGTGATTCCTTCATCGAATTAAACTTTTCGATTCAATTAGGGGATACGGGGGACTAATAACAATTTGCTGAACAAACTTGAGGTACCTACAATTTTTCCTTTGTCCATAAATCAGGAAGTTGAGACGTACAGTCAGCAACGAAAGTCCTTGATGTTTCACTATTCTGATTTTTTCCAATATCATGACAATATTAGTATTCTATCATGTTAACTAACCTATCTCGTCCCACTGCTGGGCAAAGAAGATAGAAATTATTTAAAATCTGTCTCGGTCCATAATGATTTTTCAGGCACTCAAAAATAAAAAAAGGATTTTCAACTTATATACAATTTATAGAAATCTAAAAGTAATATTGTTACAAAAATCAAACTTTAGTTGCTGACTGTATCTTGTTTACTCTGCAGGAAGAATCGGTCAAGCGCGAGACAGATAACTGACATAAGCGGCCTGACTTCCGTATAATTTTGTATATAAATAACGCTCGTTTTTCGCCTTTCTTGGGAGATATTGACTTTTATTTATCGTTAGTATACCCTCAATAGTTTTTTGAAGGGTTCCTTATGAATGGTGGTCTTTTAGGTAGGTATATTATGATGATGGTTAGATGTTATATTGACCACACATTTTAATATAAGATCTGACTAAAGCATGAACTTCTTTGGAATACATTTGAGTTTAACCAAAAATCAGTTGAGCGATCTAAGTGATGTAGGTCACTGCACCACGGAGTATGAAGAACTTTTATTTTAATTAAGAACTTTATTGTACCATGCTTCACGCAAATAAATTAATGAATGAATTCTAAGGAGTCTAGCAAACGAAATTGTATGTTGCACCCACTCTGGGTCTATCTATACCCAAGCTCCTCTCTATAACGCCACTCTGCCGGTCCTGTGCACCACACACATCATTAAAAAATATATTAACCAAGATTATTTTTTGCACCCAATTCTAAGTTTAAATTTATGTTTCCGTATTTTATCTTTATCTTACATCGAAACTTTTTGCAAGAAAAAACATATTCCAAGAAAAGTGTCTGCAATCTAGCGCCAATCAAAATATGCAAATAGCAAACGGTTCCTCCATTTTGTAACCGAGATCGTCTGTCGACACGGGGCCGACACGGGGTCGACACGGTTCACGGATTGTTATTCATCTTCACAAACATTGAGGTTAGACTTACAAAAGCATTAAAAAAATGCTGTAAAGTATGAGCAGTAATCTAAGACTTGCGATTTGATGACATAATTAAAACGAGTGTTTAATTAAAGTCTAATCATGACCAAGCGCTGCACTGTGGTCGAAACTTCGAGAAAATAAGTGCGTCAATAAAACCCGTTACTATAAAATCTAAAATTGAATAATCTACAAGTTACTCATAAAATAAGATCGTATAAAAATTTTTTTTGGGAATTAGTTTACGTTTCGTTTAAAATATGGCGACTATCATTACCTACTCTCTGCACGAACTTCGTAACTGAAAATCTCGGGAAGTGGAAAGAAATCTTTTGAAGCGCGTTTTTGAATATTGAAAGTGAAATATTGTAAAAGTTCCCTCTTAAAGAGTACGCGGAGCGTGTGATTGGTTCGAAAATTCGGACTTTATTTGAAAAGCCAAACTTTTAACAGTGTTTTTCGCTCTATGAAGCACGCTTAATTTGTTGTTTGCGACTGGAACAGATGTCATCATCATCATCAGAGCCGGATACAGAACGGAACGTAAACAAACGAGCTTGTTAGCCGGCCGTGTACATACTACGAGTATAACAAAATCAAACAAATTATCTCAGCATGAACATTTGCAACTTGAAACAAACATTTATTAGTTAGAAAAACAGGTCTATCGAGTTTATATCGAGATAAACCCATTTCTTTTGAAACGTCTACTAAAATTATAACTTGTAAAAGAGCATTTTCACACTTTTGGCTCGTTTTGCTAAGCCTTTTAGCGGCCGAGTAACCACTATACTTTAGTTTGACCTACAAATCGTTATCTCCATCCCGATCAACACTTGACTCACACGAGAAGACAAAATATCTCTGTCCCTTCCGATCTCCCCGCAAACACGCTGTTACGGAACTTTAGAAGCGACCAGGCCCTTCCATTCAAATTTAATGAAATGGAGGTACGTACGGTATGTTGAGCACGATATTGGTATTTTGAGCGTGAACAACAGGATTCTCAGTGCTTACACATAAGCCTTGTTTAAGCTACTTAGATATTACACAATTATTGTAGTGAATGACTTGGATGATATTCAAAATAATGGATCCCCATTATTTGGAATATCCCTTAGACATCTTGGATCTTGGTTGAAAATCAAGAAAATATCAACATTATGAAAATGTCTTATGACATACATAACGCCTATTTCCTGCAGGGGCAGGCAGAGACCACAGATTTCCATTAGCTACGATCCTGAAATACATTCTTCTCTTTCGCCTCATTTACCCTGATTACATTCTTCAACAGAATTCCTTAAGTACTTTTTGTTTTAAGCATTACAGGCTCAGGCATACAAGCTTCTTACAGGCTCGTCAGCTTTGAAGTCAGACTAAATGGTGTTTTCATTACTATGACAGTTCTCTTAAGTAACCAAGAAGATCATGTCAGACTCGTACAATGGTGGCGCAACTAGTGGAAACATAGAGAAACTACGAGGCTCAGATCTGTGGCGTTTTACTTTTCAGCTCCAGTTTCGAGTATCGAATAGAGTTTGTGCAGCGATTGGCGCGATGCCAGTGTAGGCAATCCGCGAGCGTGCGGTTAATTGCGGGAGTCGGATTGCATCTTCAGATACGGTTTAGCTTAGGATGAGGAAACTACTGGAAGCTCTAAATGGAACATGTTATTTTTGCTGTAAGTACTACAAGTATAAACGCGAAAATTTAGATTGAAGTTTAGATGACCGATTACTCACTCTACGCGTCGCCACATCGTTACGTATTTTAATCAATGTATGCAACAATGTTCTAGTTAAAGATATTATGCATAAGGTATGCTTATTTTGTCTCTCACTTACTTTATGGAAGACATTTAATTTCATATAGAAAGTAAACATTTTTTAGCACATGCTGAGCAAAGGTCTCGAACTCCCGAAAACTGTGTCTAAAAACTGCCTAGATACTTCATTAGCTACACTAAGGACTAAATTAACTAAGTTAAAAGTAGGTTAGTGCAATTAAACTTCAGTCACATCTAGTTAAATTGATGTGTTTGTCTGGCGAGCCGCCAATTGCTGAGCCTCACACTGACGAAACCGATGTTTTATAATCAAAGCAATCTTGTAAACAATGCTGAACAGATTCTGCACCATTTAATTTATTTGCAATTAAAAACAAGCGTTGCTACTCGATATCAGTATTTATGTAGTAATTTACTAGTAGTAAAAGTAAAAAGTAAGTTTATATGAGTAAGTGGCCAAAATAGTACCTAACAAGCTTGTGCCAAACTATTGTTTTGTGTATCTTAGATTCGAATAAATGGCTACACTACTACACAATATACGAGTATATAGTTTCATCAGTTTATATTTAATATACATAACTAAAGTTTTAGCTAAATCTTCTTCTTATCGTGCCACCTGTTCTTTCGAACCAGTGTGGTGAAAAGATTATAAGTGCGTCTCAAACCGGTTCCTCACCAGTTCTTTTGTGCACTTGACACATGTTTTCGAACTTTGTAGGTTCTACGACATGCCGGTTTCCTCACGATGTTTTCCAGAGAGTACTGGCATAGTGCACATACATTTTTCGAAAAACTCATTGGTGCAGAATAAGGAAAGCTGATGTGGTGATGGTTTAAAGCTTAATGTAAGGCTGCCAAAAAACACCTATCCAATTTGGCCCAACACCCTGTAACGCTTTAAAATTTTAGGATGCCTGCAATTGTAACGCTTTAGAATTATAAGTTGGAGGCCTACAAGCATAAGTGAGAGATGTAATAAATTAAACAGAAAGTTAGCGTTAATAATAATATTTTATTCCAAATAACACATTGATAAGTTAAAGTAAATTACAACAAATATTGGGCGCCTTATGTTTTAAATGACAAGCTCAGTCGGAGAAACACAGTGGTAATAACAGGGTGTGGATGCCTACAATTAACTTTCCTAGCAACCAGATAAGCAATAAGAAGTTTAAATTAAAGTTAAGGTTGTGTCTAGACGATGCTCAGCATTTGTAAGATGTAGAATCAGATACCGCAGAGTTCGAAGGGTCGGTTAGTTAGTCACAGCACAGAATAAAGAAAATACACAGCGGACAAGGTCCGTCTGTGTTACCAGTATACACCGCAATCGCTCCGAATTGGCCAGGCTCAAAAGAAGGGGCCCGCCTCCTTCGGCGCCGGACTGCCAGGGAACGACCTCTCACAGGCCGTCCCAGAGACGGCACAAAACATGAAAATTGGAATCTTCAGCTGAACCCCGTTGCCAGCGCTCTGGGGGGACAAGAGAATAGAGTTAAAGAGTATCCATCATAGTAGGAAACACTAGTGGGTGACACGTGGCACTGGATATTGCCGGTATAAAAAGTACCTTGAACGAAGCTCTCCGTTTCCAGGGGAAAGTCCAGATGACAACGAGGGCAGGTGATGATGCCACAGGGCTCCGGTCACGACTTGACCACGAGGTCCTATATCAACCAAAAAGATCAGAGCTTTAGTTTCAGAACTGCCAAGCTACGAACAGGTATCTCACACACTAAGGTACATACCAGCTGAAGAGGTTCCAGAAGGAATTTAGAAGTACTGGGAATTCACCAGTAAAAAGTGTTTACACGCTCAGGTGCTCCAAGGAAAGAATCCCAGCCACGTCTTCAAAATGCGTAGCAGGGCAAATTCGGGATCCCACCTCAAGAACTGCTCATTCCCATTCTAACATCGGGAAGAGATGCAATAGCAATATCATCCACTATTCCGACAGAAACAAGTTTGAACACTCCTTAAACCTCACCAGAACATTCCCTAATTAATCTACCACGCCATTGTGTACTAATACCTATGAAACTTGAAGAATACAATCAACTTTAATTCGAGACTGATTCAGAAACAACTCAACGTTATGGAAATTCGACCTAGCCTGCAACACTTACAATGTCAACGTCCCATGGACGTCAGATGTCAATGTCATTGTCTATTCCAATCAGTCAAACCTATTTTTTTTTCTGGCCTGGACCAAATTAAAAACAGGGTTACAGTACATCCCCACCCCAGCAGAATTTACGCAGTAAATTCGATCGGCTGACCCCAGCCGAAAAACAGAGTAGAAAAAAAAAAACACCAGAAATGTTAAATTAACAAACAAAGAAAACCTTAGTTTAAATTAAAAGTAAACCCTATGAGTACCTAAGTAGTTTTATTAGCAATGACTAAGCGACGGTTTAGTCCCGCTACCTATCATGATAGTTTAAAAGTAAGAAAAGTAGCTAGGAGCGTACGTAACTATGTATAATACTTTCTGAACAAAAGTACCTATATAATATTATACCTATCCTAAAGTATAAACAAATGGTAGGTAGTAGGTTTTTTCTGGCTTAAGGGGACTAGTTCCCTAGGATTGAAGATCCTAAGCAGTTTGATACTTACATTCTCATTCAAAACAATTTCTTTTATTCTTCACTTTCGTAAACCCCCCTAACTCACTTTCATAAACCCCCCTAACAAATCACACAATCATACCTCCACAAGCACACACAGTTTCTCCTTAGGAACTGAAGATACTGTGATTGAAAACTACCATACTAACATCATGCAGTCTACCTGTTTAGACATGGTAAGACTGTCAATAGTAACCAAGTGAGTGTATCCAAAATACCCAGTGTTGGCTTATTTCAATAGTCACGACCCGCTAAATGGCAATTGGGGAACATCTCCTTGTTGAAAAAAACTGCAGAACAAGAAAAAATCCCATAGGTAGTACCTATAAAGAAGCCCTATCCTACCTACTTCCTATCTACCTACCGCCTAACCTAATTATGCTAGCATGCAACTTAATCTAACAGACAATCTAACCTAACCAACCACGCAACAGGCCGGCGGAAATGAAGGGTGGTGATTACAGAAGACCAACCACCCGACACTCCACTAGGTGGCGGGCCTGTGCCTACCAACAAAAGAAATAAAAACATGACACCAGCAATCCAACAAACCAAGTTTAATCCAACTCCCAGGACAAGTGTTACGGAGCCTGGGCTACGGTCCAGGGCTTTCTTGAGACTTTGAGAGTCTCAGACAGTCCCAGTCAGAACTGTTTTAGATCTTAGTTTTAGACTAAGTTTTAGTTTTAGAGAAAGTAAGGTAGTAATAGCTACCAACTCACAACGAGCTTAGAACGCGCTTGAGTTAAGTTTTAGTTTTAGAGAAAGTTAGGTAGTAATAGCTACCAACTCACAACGAGCTTAGAACACGCTTGAGTTAAGTTTTAGTTTTAAAGAAAGCAGGTAGGAGTAGCTACCTACCCACTTTTAGCGAGTTGAGACGCGCCATCGCGCCAAGATTCCTACCCTCTCACTTCAGTATGTGGAAGGGTGTATCTTTACGGCACACCTGTCAGACAGCACCGCATGGAAAAAATAAGTAGTAGTAGCTACCTACTCATCCGTCGCGCTATGTTTTACTAGTTCAACCCTTTTGCAGGTCAGATGTGAGAACATCTCAGACAAACTGAACTGAGGAGAGTATGAACCAGACAACAAAATGAACCCAACAAATGCAAAGATGAAATGTTTAGTTTTTGAGTATATTGAAGTATTTTGCCTTATTTATGTAGTATTAGTAAGAGTATTTAGTAGTGAATATAGCAAAGGTTTGAAATTAGTTTATTGATCACTGCAATGTGTTGATATTTAGTATTTGATTTTTAGTGTAAAGTGAAGTTAGTTTAGCAATATTACCAGTAAATCAATGTCCATACCACACAGACAACAACTATCCAAGAAGAAATAACTATTTTCATAAAGCAACAGAGTGAATTTCAAGTTTTAGAGTTTCCTACAAAACAAAGTTACAATTCTAGATAAGACCAGGTATCCTAGAAATTACTATGATTAAGCAAAGAATCTAACTGGGAATAAATCAAGCTAAGGATCATCCCAGCAGTAGTTCCTAGAATATTAGTGTAGAGAAAACCCTATCCAGAATTGAATTTAAGAAAATGAAACACCGGAACAACACTATCCCTTGAAACACAATTTTACCATTACAACACTAATGCAAAAGCTAGAGTAAACAAAGTGCTGTACGTTTGCATGAGTTTCTAAAGAAGTAAGTATGCAGGCATTAAAATTTTAAGTGTAATTTTAGATTTTTAAGTTATTTGGTTGCTAAGAATTACAATAAATAGCCGGATAGTTCACATAGCAAAGTTAGCACCATACAATGATAACATCTTATAGTATACACACAACAAAAATACAATTTACACAGGTTCAAAACAATCAAAGGAAGGAAATAAAACACAACAATTATATTTTACAAAGTTGTTTTGTTGGTTAGTAAGTATTGTCCTAACAATAATGCTTTTCACCTAATGTTGTAATTTAGAAACTAAAGTATACCAATCAAAAAGTAACTGTGGTTGCTAGGAGTTATTTACCAAGTTGGAAGCGCCACTGTAACGCTTTAAAAAAAATTTTAGGATGCCTGCAGTTGTAACGCTTTAGAATTATAAGTTGGAGGCCTACAAGCATAAGTGAGAGATGTAATAAATTAAACAGAAAGTTAGCGTTAATAATAATATTTTATTCCAAATAACACATTGATAAGTTAAAGTAAATTACAACAAATATTGGGCGCCTTATGTTTTAAATGACAAGCTCAGTCGGAGAAACACAGTGGTAATAACAGGGTGTGGATGCCTACAATTAACTTTCCTAGCAACCAGATAAGCAATAAGAAGTTTAAATTAAAGTTAAGGTTGTGTCTAGACGATGCTCAGCATTTGTAAGATGTAGAATCAGATACCGCAGAGTTCGAAGGGTCGGTTAGTTAGTCACAGCACAGAATAAAGAAAATACACAGCGGACAAGGTCCGTCTGTGTTACCAGTATACACCGCAATCGCTCCGAATTGGCCAGGCTCAAAAGAAGGGGCCCGCCTCCTTCGGCGCCGGACTGCCAGGGAACGACCTCTCACAGGCCGTCCCAGAGACGGCACAAAACATGAAAATTGGAATCTTCAGCTGAACCCCGTTGCCAGCGCTCTGGGGGGACAAGAGAATAGAGTTAAAGAGTATCCATCATAGTAGGAAACACTAGTGGGTGACACGTGGCACTGGATATTGCCGGTATAAAAAGTACCTTGAACGAAGCTCTCCGTTTCCAGGGGAAAGTCCAGATGACAACGAGGGCAGGTGATGATGCCACAGGGCTCCGGTCACGACTTGACCACGAGGTCCTATATCAACCAAAAAGATCAGAGCTTTAGTTTCAGAACTGCCAAGCTACGAACAGGTATCTCACACACTAAGGTACATACCAGCTGAAGAGGTTCCAGAAGGAATTTAGAAGTACTGGGAATTCACCAGTAAAAAGTGTTTACACGCTCAGGTGCTCCAAGGAAAGAATCCCAGCCACGTCTTCAAAATGCGTAGCAGGGCAAATTCGGGATCCCACCTCAAGAACTGCTCATTCCCATTCTAACATCGGGAAGAGATGCAATAGCAATATCATCCACTATTCCGACAGAAACAAGTTTGAACACTCCTTAAACCTCACCAGAACATTCCCTAATTAATCTACCACGCCATTGTGTACTAATACCTATGAAACTTGAAGAATACAATCAACTTTAATTCGAGACTGATTCAGAAACAACTCAACGTTATGGAAATTCGACCTAGCCTGCAACACTTACAATGTCAACGTCCCATGGACGTCAGATGTCAATGTCATTGTCTATTCCAATCAGTCAAACCTATTTTTTTTTCTGGCCTGGACCAAATTAAAAACAGGGTTACAACCCATATAAATCAGCATCTCTATAATCGGGCGGAACCAAGATTCTGGGAGCGTGCCAGCAGCGCCATCTGCTGACTTGGAGAAACGGGCAGAGGACGTGAAAGAAAGAGGATCATTACATCCCCAAGGCACGGACGACATTCTTTAGAGAAGCCTGAAACGCCATTTACTCGATACCATTCTTGCCTCTTGCTTCTCTAACTCAACGGAGCAAGATCTAATATTCTGTGGCACGAGGCAAAAATGTAATGCCAGAATGGTATCATGTAAATGGTGTTTAAAAGATAGTGACAAGTTGCAAGTCCATTACCTATTATTTCCTCACTATGAACTCGTGCATTCAAATTGCATAATCATTTTACGCAATGTAAAAAACATGAATGCACTACCCGAGATCCGAATCTAAAGTCATCAATCCAACTCTTGTATCAATCAAAACTCCCACTCGCACAGCTTTCAAACCACTTATACAGTAGGTATTTAGTAGACCATCAAAGCCCGAAAGGCACACAGCTAATAAGAGGGCTGGGTAATGTTGGCGCCGGACGTCCGGACCTCGGCACTCAGAGGAACTCTTATCAAATGGGCTGGATATTCCGCAATGGAAAATACGACCTCTTAGCCGGCCGACTGAAACCAGATGGTGTTCCTTCTTAATAGGAACAGGCTTTGCCTTATTAGTATTTAACTAAATCAAATACAGACACAGTAGTTGTAATGAAGTGCTCATGTGTAGCTTGTTTAGTCGTTTTTGATATATCGTCGAAGCCGTTCTGAGGTTTGGAGCGACCACAAAGTGGATTGGTGGTCGTCAGTGGCGTTATCAGCTGAGCGCGTCTGTGCTTATTTCAGTGTTTTTTTGTCGGTCATTACTATTAAGTCGTTTAACTAATAGAGGCCTTAAGGCGGTCTAAAAACTCCGTCATCAGAGTGTGTATAACGAACTAACGAACCTATAAGGAATCGCAAGAAAACAACGTACTAAAACTTTGTTTTCTTATATAAAAAAATTGATTCCTTAACTGAATTTCCAATGTAATTCTACATAAAAGCGGCTAAGCCTTCCTTTGTGGGCTCTCACCAAACAATCATCCGGTTATTACGTTGTCCATCCGGTCTGGCCCGCACGGGACGCACGGCACTAATTAACAAACAGAGCTAAGCCTCGGCAAAGGAACTTGTTACTAGACCCTCAGACACGTGCCATCATCCAGACCTGCCTTAAGTTTTATAGTTTGTGACACAATATTTAAAAAGTTCTTTTTTTTTCTTTTGAGGTACGGACCCCTAAGGATCATTTAATTTTTATAATTTCGATTTAAGATCATAAGCAATCTTTATATACCATTCCTTGGGGATAAAGACGAAATTGTTTTATTTTGTAAAATCACTTCGTTGACCGTCATATTTGTGTCTTTGTACCTATCTTCAGTTAAAAAGTCAAACTTAAATAAAAAACTTCTTGTGTAAGTATACAATTCCACAAATTATATTCCGCATGAATTATTTCCCTCATTATTTGGGGTCAGGATAAACCACCCCTACTATCGAACAGCTCTTCAGCATCGAGTTTCCTTTGACGATCTTTGAAAGCGAGCCTCGACAACGAGGTCCACGTACGTTGCTTACAAATTGGTTCGCATTTCCCATTCAACGCAGTGAACCGACCTGTTCTGTGTATTACGACAGATTTCCAATGCGTCGTATATGGGAGACGAAGTATGGTCTTTCTAAGACGCGACAGCTAAGTTCCTGTACGTTTTCTATTAAGTTCTGAATATGAATGAAGCTAAACTCCATTTCGGCCTACACACATAGTCAACTAGGCTTTTAATCTTGGAAAAGTAAAGCATTCCCAAGGGGCACACCAAGACATAGCTAGTGTGTAGTTTTTTTTTATGATGAATGGGTCGGTTCTTGACCTAAAACTAAAGTAGTGACTAATAAAAAACAAAAGATTGTCCTTTAGCTCGTGTCATCCACCTCGAGGTACCAGTCCAATCCGGTAGAATAGCCCGCTTGGACTATATCGAACCACAAACTTGTATTACACTATATAGTAGGTGGTTAAACCAATATAATCCGTAATCCCCATTAAAGCAACAAAGAGATACATCAATTCAGCGGCGACGTGTAAAATCCGCCATTACTGGCTTGCAACCCGGGTTTGAATTAAATACCAACAATGAATCCGTTTAAACGTTCAATTGAATAGAGGCCGGATAGAATGGCGGTCGAATGTTCGCGATTATACAAAATAACGGGCAATTAAACTAGTTGATAAATTGAAAAAATGCATGTACAATCAACGTTATTTTTAACCCAAAAAACAAAGAGGGATGTCATAGTCATTACATGAAATAAAATAAAGTTTGATTTGTTTTTTGTCTGTATAACTTGATCAAGAGTGTTCTCAGCTATTATGAAATGTTCAGCCGTTTCAACATTAAAGTTAACGGGGACTTTTTCACACGAAAAAATATCACTATAACTACAGAAAATGACCGTAAGAATTCGTTTCAGCTAGAGATCGGTTCAAAGAAACTCATTCGACTTTTTCTGTATGATTCTTTATGTAAATCGTTTTCATAACAATGGCTCTACGTTTCTGTATCCTCTGTTATACAACCTGAGATATTGAAAGGACCGCAATTTAGTCGATACAATCCGATTGTTATTGAAAAGCAATATCGTATCCCGGCGCCGGCGCTCGACGCTCGGGCTAATGCCCTAAAAAGGCAGGCCCTCGGGAGGCCTAATTGAAGGCCATCCGAACCCAAGCCGTAAGAAATGCTTGCTATCGGATTAGGTACGTGCTGTTAATTTTTATTTTTGATAAACCGATCGCTTAGTATTAGCATCGCATTGGAATTTTAGTTGTAGCTGGTTTAAGAAGATTGCCTATAAGCCAAAGCCGTGTTTGTAAATCTGATCTATCACTTTGAATTGATTTAAAAGCTAAATAATTAATAACGATTAATACTATTCGCAGTCTCAGTTGTATTGACAAAATACTTATTACATTTAGAAGATAGAATATAAAATATGATAAAAAACAGCTCTCGCTAAACATGATTTTAAGTAACATAATAACATTTCATGAAAAACAGCAAAACGTTGAAATGTTAAAAAGATACAAAATTCTCATTTCAATTTAATTTACGAAACGACGAAGCCGCGTCAGCTCTAAAAGAATACATTAATCATAAAGAAATGAGATTCCAACGAAAACACAGAGAAGCATTTTAAATGAACCTACTTACTCAAATGATTCTATAAAAGAGAGATAGAAACTCTCCACCAAATGAATTGCAATCACAAACTCAGTAGAAACTACTTAAGCTGCAGAGACGATAAACATTTTCACCGACTCGCAAGTAAACCTTTTACAAGTCATAGAAGGTAAACCTTTGGGGAGATTGCGAGAAATTGCATTGAAATGGGGAATGAAAACCACAAGTTGGTCTGTTGTCTAGGTGCTCGATCCACTTAGTAGCATTCAACTTTATCTTTTAACTCGAAAACTTGTGAAGTAATTCAAAGCTGTGATGAACGTTAAATAAGTAAGATTTTAAATGAAGTCTTTAGTTTGTAAAGATTGATGTTTTGTTTTTTTTTGTACCAAAGAACCAAATAAAGAATCATTCTGTGAAGCAGCTTCAATAGAGTAGGGCTGATACGTGTACCCTGAGTGGCACCACTATCAAAAGTGCAACATACTTTCTCACGATTGTTTGAAAAACATCGAATGTGATAACACACATAACAACAGACTTATCACTTTTTTGTTTCATTTCACAATGTTTCTTATCTCGCATATCAAATGCAATACTAATAAAACTGTTATTCATTCCCAAAGAAAATAACGTTATTTTTGTTAAATGTTTTTGTAATTCTAGATTTATGAACATAGTAAGGACGGTGTTTGTAAACAATGTGAGGAACCTACGATAATAAGTTAATTAGCGCCGATACAATGCTGTTTGCAATTAATTGTCATAATTTATAGGTTGCATACATATTTTTAATGTGTTTATATCTCACAAGTATGTAAACTATATCTACGAAAACAACAAGATGGATAAAAAACATAAAAAATACGCATAGGGCCAATGGCAGAAGCGAAGACAGGCTTATAACTAATATACTGGTTCTTCACGGTATTGGTCGCGAAGGAACAGGAGTAAAATCACCTAGTTTTAAGACGTTTCAAAGTGATCCCAGCGGTCCTACTGAATAAATTATTTTTGACTTTGACTTTGATATGAATAAGTCTCTGACTACCTCTTCACACATTTTTGAGGAGTCGTAAGCCTGTTCTTTTCTAAGATAAGATAAGATAACATTTGTTTATTTGCCAGAACATAAGTAACAATTAGGTCTTATGATACTATTAGTCCAGATACATCTGTATCAATTAAAGCATTTATGTATTTTTTTAAATTTACTTAAAGACAATATAATATGCCATAGATAAGCTTCCGCCCGTAGAATTCCCATTAAACTAACCTAAATCTCGTTTTACGAGCGCTTCCTGAACATTAAAATTGCCCACCTATCGGGTTAACTGCCAAAATACCTTTTTATTGGACGTAAATACTATCTCAGGAGAAGCAGACAAGATAGTCACAGATAAAATAGAAAAGCTTGTTCTAGTGGCTTACTTTTAGATGCAGCATCATCTAAAAGTAAGCCACTAGAAGTAGGAACATAATTGAAAGAGCTTTTCTTAAAATGATAAAGTGTACATTATTTTTATTATTCATTTACTAAACAAAAACTAAAAATAAGACTATTATTTCTCCGTTAACTGGGTTACCATTCGTTTTGTTTTAGTTTAGAATTCTTGTACTTACCTCAACTTCAACTACTTTGATATTACAAGTCTAGCTTATGTTTCTAGCCAGTATTTCTAGGTGCAGTGCAATTTTGCAGCTCAACAAGCTCCGTTTTCAATTACCTAGCGCCGGCGCCGGCGTCCACCTGCAACTTAACGAGACAGGCAAGAACAGCAGCTTTGTTTGTCCGTTGCGATGACAATTTTGCTGTTAAATTCACGTCAGTTGTAAAATACAAAGCTTAGACAAAGCCAGCGGCCAATATTGTTCTGAAACGTAGACACTAATGCACCTACAGTTTTTACCTCTTAACTTTAGTTGAAACTACTTTCGGTTTTGTTAAATATTTTTTAGGAATTTTTTTATGTATAAATTAAGTCTTAACTTAAATTAATGATGTGTGGTAAGCCTTTGTTTGTTGTAGTCTTGAGCCTACACTTTCGATCTAAAATACAGCCTAATAAATAAACATTGTCTAAAAAAAAATCTAAATATAAAGTGGAGTGGCTGTTTCGCTGTCCTGTGTCTAAGCTCTGAGTGACTTGTGAGATAGGCCTCCTCTATGAGCCCAACAAGGGTAGGCAGGCCATAAATAAAGCGGAAGTCAGATTACTTTTAAGATACCTATAATATTAGGCCGTAATAAAAACTACCCGATTTTACGACATAAAAGTTAAGTTAGCATTCCTTTTGCTTCTAGAGGTATAAATAAATAAATATTTAAATAAATAATGCTGAACATTTTCACACACCATCATCTAGCCCCAAACTAAGCAAAGCTTATACTATGGGAACCAGATAACTGATATTCTACTTATATACTTTTTATTTGTAAATACATACATATTATTCATAGCCATCCAGACCCGAGACAAATATCTGTAGGTCATACAAACATTTGTCCCGCGGCGGGGATCGAACCCGCAACCTTCTACGTTGCAGGCGGGCCTTCGCCCACTGCGCCACAGAGGTCGTCTCGTATAGACAGATAATATGATTGGAACGAAATACTTACGAGACGCATAAGGAACGTCAGATCATCTTACCTAACACGTATTTCCATCTTAGCTACAAGGGTTTTCAATGTTTTCCTTCATAATTTTGAGCACATGAGTTAACCAGTAAGTAGATAGTTTATTTATTCAAAACATGTCCGGAACGTTTTACTTCCATTCATGAAAACGGCCAGTACGTATGATTGGCTGATAGCTATCCAATCACGTTTCAAATGAAATCCCTAATCTCCTAATCAAAGTTACCCTGAACTAATCAGGGAGTTGTATTTATTTTGATTAACCAATACCATGAGCCTAATGGAAGGATTTCGTTCCTATTATTATCTACTAATAGTAATTATGAAATTCTGTTATTTCATAAGAAAAACTCATTTAAAGTACTTAAATATCAATATTTTTTTTACCTGTTTCTATGGTTCCTAAACTATAGAAATGTGCAGATTTGATTGGGTCTTTGTCCCGTGATGATAGTATCAGATTTCATTCGCCCCTGATAACATTCTATTTGCTCCTATCCTAATATACCTATTTATCAATATCTCTGAATAAATATACTTAATTCACAACTCATCCATCTTTGTTTTAAGTAAATATCGTGCTAGGGGGGCGTGCATAAATTACGTGTGGTAAATTTGGTGATTTTTCGACCCGTTGGTGAGATGTCGTGAGATTTTGCTCGACCCCCTCCCTCCCCCTCTAATCTCACGTGAGATTTCAAATTGCATATTTGTTTCGAAATTGGCCAAAAATATTTTTGTCTGTCTGTCAGTTTGTCTGTTCTCGCCTACATGCCGCATTTTTTTATGTTCGTTATTTTAGTGGAGGTTTTTTTTTACTTGTTTAATCCAGTTTTATCGCAGTTTCACACTTGAGAAATTACGTGAGATTGATGTGCGACCCCCCCCTCTCCCTCTCCTAAACGCCTCGTTTGGTAGGTAAAGGATACATTCTAATGTTGCCACCCTTGTCGCCGATAGCCAGCAGCTTCTGTATGGGGTCCCACGCCAGCGCTGTCGGCGCGAACGGGAACCCATGCCGGAATGTCTGTGGACAAGGAGAAAGAAATTTTACATATAAACATGATCACATAATATAAATGGAAAGTATTCACAGTTCACTTCTTCAAGGCTCACATCCTTTCATCACATTACTTGTTTGATAGAACTCTTGCCACGACAAGAAAAAGACGTTGAGAGTTAGAATCAGATAAAAGTTGACGAGTGACAAGAGTGGAGAAGTAAGGCGGACTTAGTATTAGAAAAAAATATTTTTTAAATCTAAAAAATAAGTACCTATGTTAGTCATCGCATAAGTAAAATTATTTAATTGCCTGGGAACAGATGTAGGTGACGTCATTGAACCTAGTGTCAAAAGTATTGTTGCACCAAAAAATAAACAAAACAGATAAAACAGCTAACTTTGTTGCTTATCTGGGACTGACCTTTACCTGTATTGTACTTTCTTATTTAACCGAAACTTAAACATATTGAATAATTATATAACATAATATTAATATTACTAGCTCCCTCCCCTGACTACGGCTGGGTAGAAAGAAAGATAAAATACCTTCCACATACACACAAAGACTGCTCATAGGCAAAAAATATTTTCTAAGTTAAAAAAAATTAAGTAATGTAATATACAATACTAGCGGAACGCCCGCGACTTCGTTCACGTGGTACATATCAACATAGCCCTTATCACTTGAGTAGGTAAGCTTAAGCTTTTCATCACATTGACTAAACTGAGTGACTGTGACTGCAAGTTCAACTTTGATGACTGAGTCTGAGTCCGAGTCTCACTCTAAATCTGACCCTCAATCTAACCCTTATCTCGCTCTCACTCTTAATGTGACTCACAATCTCACTCTCACATTTTAATCTGACGCCCCCATAAACTCACAAATCCATAAATCCACAAATCCATCAATCCCACTACCATTCTCACTCCATCCACAAATCCATAAATGAATTAACACCACTTCCAATCTCACTCCCACTTAAGAAATTCCACACATACTTAATCACCGCCTGTTTCAGGAATTATTTACAGCCCTCCCTTTCAACCTACCCCTAAATACAATCACCCCACCCCTACGAAATCCTAAAATGCAGCAGAAGAAGAATGTACCCTCCAAGTTTCAAGTTTTTAGGACTTATGGTTCTCATAGCAACTGTTACTCCCTCTTTCACCCCCTTTATAGTGGAGTTTATAAAAAAATATATAAAATGTTACTCAGTACTCACTCATAGCGAGTTTCAAGCGAATCGGACCACGCATTCAAAAAACCCCATACAAAAATTAACACCCCCTTCTAGGGGTAGCTTTTTGAATGCAGACTTTCATTAAAACTGTTAAACTATCATAATTCTAAATTTCATGTCTCTTAAGTGCCAGGAATATGATTTTATGATTTTTTCCCGTTATTTCCCCACTTTTTCCCACTTATCCCACATAATCCCATTTCCCCAAACTTTATCCCGCATCATTCCATTTTTCTCGCTTGATCCCGTTTTTTCCTGCTTTTTCCCCGCTTTATCCCGAATTATCCCGCTTTATCCCACATTACTTATCTCGTTTTTTCTCGCTTTATCCCGGTTTATCCCACCTTTCCCCACTTTATCCTGCTTTATCCCACTTTTTCCCCACTTTATCCCGCTTTTCCCCCGCTTTATCCCGGTTTATCCCACATTTTCCCCACTTTATCCTGCTTTTCCCTAGTTTATCCCGCTTTTCCCCAGCTTTATCCCGCATTATCCCGCTTTTCCCCGGTTTATCCCCTTTTTCTCCCGCATTTTCTTGGTTTATCCCACTTTTTCCCCGCTTTATCCCATTTTTTACCCACTTTATCCCGCATTATCCTGCTTTTTCCTAGTTTAACCTGCTTTTCTCCCGCTTTATCCCGCATTATCCTGCTTTTTCCTAGTTTATCCCGCTTTTCCCCCGCTTTTTGCCGGTTTATCCCGCATTATCCAGCTTTTTCCCTGTTTATTCCTTTTTTTCCCGCATTATTTCGCTTTTTCCCACTTTTCCTCCGCATTATTCCGCATTTTCCCGGTTTATCCCGCTTCATTCCACTTTTTCCCGCTTATCCCTTATACGTTATCCCTTCCCCAAATACCCCACTTATGGCCCCACTTATACCCAAATACCCAATAGACTTATGGCTCCCATAGAATCTGTACTGTACTTCCCTTTTTTCACCCCCATTGAAGGGTAGATTTTGAAAAAAAACATGCAGATATTATTTATTACACTACTACTAAATACTCATACCGAGTTTTGACCAAATTGAACCACGTATTAAAAAATCCCACGCAAACTTTAACACCCCTTTCACCCCGGTTTAGGGGTAGTTATTAAATTATTGGAGTGCAGACATTTTTTATTTACATTTTTAAATAATCATACCGAGTTTCAAGCAAATCGGACCTTTATTATTATTTATTATTTATTTATTTATTTATTAACACCCCCTACATCCCCTTCTAGGGGTAGTTTTGAATTTTTTTGAATGTAGACTTTCATTAAAAGCGTTGAACTATCATAATTCTAAATTTCATGTCTCCAAGTGCCAGGAGTACGATTTTTCATACAATCGTTTTTACCCCTTTTCACCCCTTTAGGGGTTGAATTTCAAAAAATCCCTTCTTAGTACACCCCTACGCACCAAGACGGACATACCCTCAAAATTTCAAGTCTCTACGACCAGCGGTTTAGGCTGTACGTTGTCTATCAGTCAATCAGTCAGTCAGTCAGTCAGTCAGGACAAAGATTCTTATAATAATAAGATTAAGCTTGTAAGAATAAGTCTTAAAGTTAACTCTAATGACGGAGTTTTCAGACAGTGGCGCAGGCCACATCTAAATGGCGTCGGGCGCGGGCGTCTTCCTATTCTATTCAAATGTCATACTAAATTCATGGAAATAAAGCACAAATTAGGACACACGGTTGTTGTGATGTCGTTATTTTTATTTATTTATATGCACAAAAACACAGATGGACTTACAGAAAATCCAAGTCTATGTCGTTGATCGGACGTCTGACATTTGAATGGAATAGGATGACTATTTATCTATTCTATCGTAGAGATAGGGTAGCCAAGGTAAGCTAGCTGTAGTACCTTTTTCATCATCATCATCATGTCAGCCATCTAGTGTCCACTGCTGAACATAGGCCTCCCCCGTAGTACCTTAGTTCGGAATATTCTGGAGGTTATCATCCCTGACCGCGCACCTGATAGCCAACGCATACTAACTATTAAACCATCTGTGGTTTAGGGAGACGATAAGTTCACTGTCTCCTAACTTACGAGTTCAGAGGCGGTGATAACGCCACCTTTACAGACTCTTACTTTATCTATGGCCCAGGAGTATATAAACCCAGGCGAGAGCAGAGGAAGTCACAGTCCAGCGTCTTCGGTGAACTGGTCAGCATGAAGTTGTTAGTGATAGCGGCCTTCCTGGCCGTGGCTTCGGCCACTGTCATCAAGGATGACACCTACATGAACGTCATCATCGGCAAGGACACTTTGGGTAAGTTTCTAGTCTATTCTATTTTCTATTTATTGATCCTCACTTCAATTTAATGATCCTTTACATATAAATTCTGACCAGACACTTTTAATCCCCATTCACATGGACCAGTTACACCCAATGCTGGGTAGAAAACTATTCTCTTTCATACTTCTCTTGGCTTTCTCTGTGCCAGCCGTCAAAAACTTTCACTGCCTTAGCAATATTGTCTGAAATACGAGGAACTAGTCTACCTGAAGACCCTGATAACTTAGAAACTGCCAAGTTTAAGGTTAACCAGGCTTGAGCATAGTTTTGAACTAAACATGTATTGCAGTGAACGTGGACGTGAAGATGAAGGAGCTCTGCATCCTGAAGCTGCTGAACCACATCCTGCAGCCGACCATGTACGACGACATCCGTGAGGTGGCCCGCGAGTACGTGCTCGAAGACAACGTCGACAAATACCTGGTAATTTCATACGTTTTCTTGCCGTGTCACTAGTTATTATGTAGTGAAAGGATTTTAGTCGCATATCAAAGAGGTTTTCATCAATTTTCTTAAAAAATCGATGAAGCTTTCACATTTGTTTTCAGGTTAGTAAAACTTACTCTTTCAATAGCTCATTCTTATTTTAACTTTCCTTATCCGACTGCAACTAAGTATTTTGTTTCGTTGCAGAAAGTCGACGTAGTCAAGCACTTCATCGACACCTTCAAGTACGGCATGCTTCCTCGTGGTGAGGTGTTCGTCCACACCAACGAGCTCCACCTCGACCAGGCAATCAAGGTCTTCAAGATCCTTTACTTCGCCAAGGACTTCGACACTTTCATCAGAACCGCCTGCTGGCTGCGTGAGCGCATCAACGGGGGCATGTTCGTCTACGCCTTGACCTGCGCCTGCTTCCACAGAACCGACTGTGTCGGAATCACTATCCCCGCTCCCTACGAGATCTACCCGTACTTCTTCGTCGACAGCCACGTCATCAACAAAGCTTTCATGATGAAGATGACGAAGGCCGTCACCGACCCCTTCCTCCTTGACTACTACGGCATCAAAGTCACCGACAAGAACCTCGTGGTTATCGACTGGCGTAAAGGAGTCCGTCGCTCCCTCACCGAGTTCGACAAGCTGAACTACTTCACCGAGGATGTCGACCTGAACACCTACATGTACTACCTGCACATGAACTACCCGTTCTGGATGACCGATGATGTGTACAACCTAAACAAGGAGCGTCGCGGAGAGATCTTGATGTACGCTAACATGCAGCTGCTGGCTAGATACAGGCTGGAGCGTCTGTCCCACGGTATGTGTGACATCAAGCCTCTGATGCTCAACGAGCCCCTGAAGGTCGGTTACTGGCCCAAGATCCGCCTGCACACCGGAGACGAGATGCCCGTGCGTCAGAACAACATGATCGTCGTCACTCACGACAACATCAAATACAAACGCCAGTTGGACGACGTTGAGCGATTCATCCGTGACGGTATCCTTACCGGCAAAGTTGAGCTCGTAAGTTTTATTTTCTATATTTTATATTCGTTTATTTTCATCGCATACAACGAGAAACTTTACGTTGCTTTTTAATTCTCAGCGTGATGGAACCATCATCAACCTGAAGAAACCCGAAGACATGGAGAACTTGGCGCGTATGCTGCTCGGCGGTATCGGTCTGATCAAGGATGACGCTAAGGTTCTGCTGGTCACCAACCTGCTCAGGAAAATCCTCGGCTATGGCACTTACAACATGAACAAGTACGTATATTTAGCAAAAAAGTTAAATATAATTAACTTCTAAATAATTTTTGATTACCTCAAATTAACCAAATACTATTATTACCAAATTCTACTAAATCTGCAAGTTTTTTAACATGTTATTTTTTGCAGATACACCTACGTGCCCACCGCTCTGGACATGTACTCTACCTGCCTTCGCGACCCCGTCTTCTGGATGATCATGAAGCGAATTGTTGACACCGGCAACCTTTTCAAGAAGACCCTGCCCCGCTACACCCGCCAGGAGTTCGGTTTTCCTGGCGTCAAGGTCGAGCACATCACCACGGACAAGTTGGTCACTTTCATGGATGAGTACGACATTGACATCACCAACGCCGTCTACCTCGACAAGGCTGAATTACAGAAGAAGCGCTCCGACAACATCATGGTCGCTCGCATGCGCCGCCTCAACCACCACCCCTTCAAGGTGTCCGTCGACGTCGTCTCCGACAAAGCCGTCGATGCCGTTGTTCGCATCTTCCTTGGTCCCAAATACGACTGCCTCGGCCGTCTTCTCAACGTCAACGACAAGCGCCTCGACATGGTCGAGATCGACAGCTTCCTGTACAAACTGGACACCGGCAAGAATACGATCGTCCGCAACTCTCTGGAGATGCACGGCGTTATCGAGCAGAGGCCGTGGACCCGCAGCATCCTTAACCGCGACATGGACACTACTGGCTCCGGAGTGAAGACTATCGAGAACTGGTGGTACAAGACTCGTCTTGGATTCCCTCACAGGCTGCTGTTGCCGCTGGGTACCCGCGGTGGTCTGCCCCTGCAGCTGTTCGTGATCGTGACTCCCGTGAGCACCGGTCGCCTGCTTCCCAACATCGACTTGGATATAATGAAGCAGCGTCACTCTTGCCGCTGGACGTCTTGCATCGACACCATGCCTTTGGGCTTCCCCTTCGACCGCAAGGTTGACACGACTCACTTCTTCACCACTAACATGAAGTTCGCGGACGTGTTCGTGTACAGGAAGGACATGTCTATGGTGAGCAACACCATCAAGGACGTCGACATTTCCGACATGGTGATGAAGAAGGACGACCTCACGTGCTACGACTCCGACATGCTCATGAGGAGGTCCTACAAGGACGTCATGCTGATGAGCGTTGACAACATGATGCGTTTGTAATGACTAAAGCTCTAAATATTTATTTAAATTGACATTGAAGCAATACAGGCATGAATGAAAAATATTTACATCTTTTATTTTCACTCCTCCCAATATACTATGGGTAGGTACATTTAAAGTAGAACTTAAGTTTTTTATAAGTACCTACCTAATTCTAGAAGTACTCAATCACTTTTCCAATTTAATTGAAAAGAAAAATATGCAAAAAATTTTACTCAATCACAGTAAAAGTTTATTTTACACAAAGT
Source organism: Epirrhoe tristata (assembly GCA_951394285.1). NCBI lineage: Eukaryota > Metazoa > Arthropoda > Insecta > Lepidoptera > Geometridae > Epirrhoe > Epirrhoe tristata. The sequence goes on from OX596146.1 coordinate 105,782, forward strand.
TGTTCACAAATTATACAAAGTGCCGAGAAATATCGTGGAAGTTATAACCGCCCTTTTCAAACCCGGCCAAAAGCGACTAAGTTCTAGATGTTTGAGCCCTAAATAAACAAAGTTACCGTCTGCGAGTCCAGTTCAGGGCCGTCCAAATAAATGTTTTCTCGCATTTCAGTTTACCCTTTTATAAAACAACCGATTCTAAACTTTTATTGCTTTAAAAAGATTTTGTGGCACAAGGTAACTAATTTTATGAATTAATGAATGAACTATAGAAATACACCAATCTTATTAGTTTTAAACAAGACAAGTGTCTGAATAAACCTAATAATCTTCTTGTGACCTCGGCCGCTGTAATGCCATCGAAACGACAAGGTAAATAAATAAGTTATACGATTAAGTCCCGTATAATATTTAAATATACCCCATAAACTACAAGCTATAAGATAAGTGTATTTTTCTTGTACCTGTCTTTTTCGTTATTGGTTGGTATTCAATAAATAATTATATATCTATCTATAAACCTCGAAACATAAATTATATAATTTTTAATAGTTAGTATTATTTAATTAAAAAAAACATTGAGAGATACGATACCACAGAAACATGCACACAAATACTGGTTGAATTAACACACGTTAAACTTTTTAAATGCATCTACTTATTTGTGTCCCGGGTTGAAATGGAATCACAAATGAAGCGTTTAAAAATAAAAATTCCGAAAGTCATTGATCAATTTTGATCTGCTATCGCAACAACGTAAGAACACCCGTATGCCAGCATCGGCATTTGCAATTACACGTGGCTGCAATAAAACAATTCAACATGATCTGCCGCTGCAACTAACTTCGTAAAATACCAGCTCTCTTTGACCGGAATTCAAATTGATTTGCATCGTTTTTTTATTGAACGTTCAATTTGCTGAAGTTGAAAGGGATTCAAAACGCTACGCGGTGAAAAAGCCTATGCGTAGAGAAGCGTACAATTATTAGTTTTTCCCAGACACTGTAATCTTTTAGCCGACTACGGCAAAGCCAAAAGGAAGGAAACTTTTGGAGTCTATGAAGGTATGTCTCTGACATCTTGTTTTTGTATGTATTCTGTTTCTTTGTAGGTATTTACATATAACCCTAGCGTCGAAACTACTTATCTGATTTAGCACAAGATTTTTTGTTAGTTTATTTTGTGTTCGTAGACAAGGAAATAATGTCTGACAGTACATTTAATTAGTTAATCCGTTGCATCTCTAGCGTTGAGCTCTACACAACACAATCATTAAGATTTGTAGAACACGCCGTAATTAATCTTATTTAATCTAGAATATTCTAGTAACATTATTAAGTAAATTTGTGTATGATCTAAACGTTGCTTACATAGCCAACACCATATTAATTGCTTTAAGTACTAAAGCACTCAGTTATTATAATTTAATATGATGAGGAGTTAAAATTAGTTTAGTTTATAATTGAATATTTTATGTAACTCCTGAAGGAATGTCAGCTCTGTGTTTTAGTTTTTGTCATCTATCTTCTATAAATATAAAGGAGCTTGACCTGACTGACTGACTCATCATCGCCGAGCCGAAACCGCTGAAGCTAGAACGCTGAAATTTGGAGAGTAGCTCCCTTTTATGATTGGATTTCGAAAAATCCCACCTTAGTGGGTGTCCATATTACACCCACTAAGGTGGGATTTTTCGAAATTCAACCCCCAAAGTGTTGAAAAGGGGTGAAAACGTTTGTATGAAACTTTTAAATGTATCGAGCGATTTGCTTGAAACTCAGTTTGAATACTAATAACTAAAAATAAATGGACACGTGTTTCAGGGTTTTTCAAAACAACCCTCGAAAAGGGCTAAAATGGAGTTTCAAAGTTTCATAATTTTTAATAACGATATTGGCAAAACTAGTCAGCTAGTAATCATATTCGTATCGAATAATGTTTCAAGATTTTTTTTATTCGAACTCAAATAACCCGTGCAAGAAATATCTACATCTTTGACTTACAAACCGGTGATAGAATAACATCAAAGGACCTTCCTGTAACAGTAATTTTCGCAACAAATCGAGCAGCAAGTCCCCAGGCCTGTATTTCCCGGATAAAACTACCGGCGGCTTGTTCGACGTCGGCGTCCGGGCGAAAAATCACGTTTCACAAATAAAACGGTTCTTTGTAAAATGAAACTGGAATGTCTCCCTTTGAGAGCTGAGCTCCCTAACGGAGTATCAGAATATCTAGCTACTTAAGTACGTACTGAAGTGTTCAGAGGCTTTAATTCAATGGACAGGGTCTAACAAATAAGCTAGTTGTTTTCAGCCGCACTTAGAGACATTTAATGTTACTGTAATTGTTCTGTTAATTCATTTTATTAATCGTTTTAGTAAATTTTTATATGGGAAATTCTGAAGTTTCTTAAGTACAATTATTGACCATATCTAGATGGTGTGATGCCGTGCGACTTGTCACGTCAGTCTTTTGAATACCAGAAAAAGAACTAGGTTACACAGATCGATAAACGTTACCAAAATACGATCGGTTATTGTACGTTTATCTTTGGTAAATATCAAATCAAACTTCACTACGAGTCTCAAGGGGCCGAAGACATCCACAAATTCTAAACTCACATATTACAAACTAGCGTATGGATTACTCCCAGGGCGCGTCTTCGCACGATACACTAAAATTACAGGCCGTGTAATCAGTATAGTTATTCTATCTTATGAAAGCGGGTTGGTCTGAATTGTGTGTGCGTGCATATGCACGTTGTTTCTGTGCGCGTAAGCTCGGGAGTCCTTCATGGACGAATGAGCGCTCAGTATCGCTTACGCACACAGAAGCAAATCTACACACACAATTAAGACCAAGCCGCCTTCGTTAGATAGAACAGCTGTAACTAATATGACACAATAATGTAGCCACCCCGAGCTATTGTGCTTTGAGACCCCTGAGAGCGGCCCCATACATTCCGGGCAGGTATTGCGACAATGAATGCTTTCTGGCCTTTGTCTGTGATAATGCTTTAAATTGTTGCTGGTATTTATATGAGCATGTGAAATATGAACGTGGAGGTTAGCTTACAAGACAAGTAGTTTGAAGCAAACATGACAAGTATATTTGATTTTACCGTCAGGACATATAGGTCAAAACGTCACAGCGCGAAGTGCGCAACCGCGAAACAGTCCATAGATTGTTCCATTGTTAGTACGGAAGAGCGTTTCTAGGTATAGTAAAATTCAATATAAATCAAGTACCACTATAAGTACATCAAGTCAAAATTTCGAAAGGTTTAACAGTCGAATGGTCGAAAAGCCGAAGAGTCGAAAGGACGAAAGGTCGAAAATTTCTAAAATGTCAAAGTACAAACTTCGTTCCGATCGAGTGTTCCACGACACTTACCTCCTTTTTTTTACTAGCAGTAAGTTGAAAGGAGGGACTCGTGGTAAGATGTTAACTTTACTTTTTTACGCTGATAACTCACAAACTAAACGGAAGAAATCTCTGGTTTCTTTTGGGAACTGTGTTTCGGTTGATATTAATCCGTTTGAACAGTGTAGAAATACTCCGTCAAATCTTACCACACACTTCTGACGCTGAGTAAATCAACTCCAAGTAGAATAGATGGCCTAAATACACAAATCTGCTAAGTCTGTTTATTGAGCAACCTTCCCCTAAACTGATCCGTGAACCAGAAACATTCTGTCATATCTTCAGCCATTATTCGGAGCGTGCGTGTGTCACAGCAATCTCGACTTAATACCGGCTCAAACCAGATATTGGATCAAGCTTAGTTGAGTTATGTGCAGGACTGAACTAAGGATAAAGGAGGACAAGTAATTTCACACACACAGCGAAAAGCTAAAGGATAAAGGAGTACCTACTACCTACCACAAAATTTCAACAATCGCGTCGTCTGCCCATTGGCTCAGATGGAACAGATTCTATTCGATAGTAGGATAGGTTAAGGTCGCAGGCTCAAGGCGTGCGTCATTTAAATACAAGGAGAAGCAGTAACAAGAGACCTCTCAGCAGCGAGTGAAGTCAGGTTGTAGATGATGATAATTTCCACCATACTTTGATAGACACACAGTTAATTGATCAGACCCGGAAAAAGGAACAAATATCAGTCAATTAAAACCTCCTGCTTCAGTTCCGACAAGCCAATTTACTCGTGGGGTGGGACTGGACATCAAACATCAATTATGTCCACAAATAGAGTTGCTTTGCGCAATTCTTTGCATTAAATAAAGCAAACCAACAGTATGCAGTCAAACAAAATCGTTTACTCTGTGAACTCAAACAACTTTCTCATTATTTTGTGGTTTATGTATTCGTTGTTTTTTTATAATAGTTTAAAATCTACTTTTAAAATATGATTATAGGCTAGCGGACGGCGCCAGAAACTTAATTTTTTATTTTTTTCTGACAAACCTTCTTTTCATCACTAGAGAAATAGAGACACACTAAGAAGAATGAATTGGTCGATAGGAGCTTTTATCTCTTAGCCCCCAAATTGATGATATGAAGCCACCTCTGCGCTGTCGTGTTTTCTAATTCGTCCGTCTGTTTATCCTGTAGCGATCGATGGCTGACGGATAGGAAATTGATTGCCGTCGTCTGCGGGCCGACGACAACATGAAACTACTGTTAAGCTGTGTAGCTATGATGAAGTAAGGAAGTTTGAATGTGGGCTTGTAAACTGTCATGTATGGAGTAGTACTTACTTGCGAAACATCGGGAAATAAAATAAGATAACTATATTTTACGCAATGAATTCCCGTTTGAATAAGCAAAACTTCTACTTAACTAATTGAAAATGTATTCGGACGTACCTCTAAGGATCATGAACAGCTGAGAAAATAGCACGTCTTAATAGACGTGATCTTGTTAAGTTTTGTCAATTAACTTGTAAGCACTAGTTCGTAGATACATGATGTGAGATAACATAAACAGAGATTAGTTTGTTACTCGTAGACACGATGCTACAATTCGTGGAGACGGCCATGCGTTTCCAGAAAGGCATGTTTGTCGTACATGTTAAAAACGTACCTACATCTATATAGGTGATTTTATTTTTTATTTATTTAAGGCAACTATACATATGTAACAAGATGTAAAATACTAAATCTAAGGCCGATATAAATACCTTAAAGACTAACATACCAACATAAAATTATATTTTTAGGGTTCCGTACCTCAAAAGGAAAAAAACTGAACCCTTATAGAATCACTTTGTTGTCCGTCTGTCTGTCTGTCTGTCTGTCTGTCAAGACCCTTTATCTCGGGAACGCGTGGAGATATCGAGTTGAAATTTAAACTGTATACTCAGGTCTACGGTCCCTTTAAGATGTGAAAAAATCTAACTTCTAAATTAACGCAAAAAAAGAACAGCCGTTTATGCCGCAAAAAACGTGCATTTCGACAGTCATGGAAATCAAAATTCATAGGGTACTTCCCGTTGACCTAGAACTATGAAATTTGACAAATAGTATCATATTAGACTACAAGTACAGGGAAAAATCTGAAAACCGTATATTTTTAGTTAGATCACAAAAAAAAAACAGGACCTTATGCAAGGAATGGGAGTCGAAATTTTAAAGTGACTAACCGTGTCATGTTTGGTATCGTATGAAAGGGCTTCATTAGCACAAGCTAAAACAGATTTTTAATATTTTTTATAATTTATAGTTTTCGATTTATGGCGAAAATAAGGGCTGAAAATTTGTATTTTGACCAAAATTTAGCAATGCTTGGCGCGACCCTATTTTTGATGGGTGACCGCCTGACGACTTTTTGCACTCTAGATTTTTTATTTATTTATTATTATTATTATTAGATAATGGTACGGAACCCTTCGTGCGCGAGTCCGACTCGCACTTGTTTTAACTAGGAACACGTTTAACAGCAACAGGGATTTATGACAGTGACAATACTCCTCACGTCGAACGAAATAGGAGCTTGTTATCATTTTTTAACGTGTGAGTGAGTAAACTTGGTTAATGAGCATTTTACAGTCAAAAATGGTAATTTACCCGAAACATGGACTATCTTTAATTCGTTTCATATTGGTTTATGTTACAGAACACAATAAAGCACAGCACGGATAAGAAATCGAAGCCACGTTTGTTCATCCATCATTCTTCATCAAGTCTGGCGCGAACTGCGGAAGGTGGAAGATATACGAGCTAAGGTACATTTTTCTCACTTAGTGCTTGAATCCAGATAAAAGGCGCTTTGAATAAATATCTACCGTCACCAACTTGTCTGAATTAGTGGAAGTGAAAGAGATGTTAAGATTCGGACAAATTACAGTTCACTTATAATAATGAGAATTAAGAGTTATCTCTATATATAAAAATGAATCCCTTGGTCACGCCATTACGCGTGAACGGCTGGACCGATTTCACTATTTTTTTTATGTTGTGTTTGTTGCCAGGCGAAGGTTCTTATGACAGAAAAAGATTAAAAATTGCGCGGGAAAAATGAATCCCTATATCCGTTGGTCACGCCATCACGCGTGAACGGCTGGACCGATTTCACTATTTTTTTATGTTGTGTTTGTTGCCAGGCGAAGGTTCTTATGACAGAAAAAGATAAAAAAATTGCGCGGGAAAAATGAATCCCTATATCCGTTGGTCACGCCATCACGCGTGAACGGCTGGACCGAATAATGCGCAGACGAAGTCGCGCGGGTCAGCTAGTTACTTATAATAATAAATAAATAAATAAATGAATGACATTTATTTCAGACACAAGTTCCATAGATTAAGTAAGTACACACAAAAAAAAAAAAAAAAAAACAAACACACATATACAACTTAAGAATATTAGGTATTTAAGGTACCTACAACTAATATCAGGTGGCAATATCCACCCACCGTTTATACACTTTTGTTTGTAGAAGCCTTTCTGCCAGACTCTTGATGATACTGTTGCCACACGAGTCAACTCTGGACATAAAATACCCTATCCTCTTTCGCTGGATAGCATTAAAAGAGTCTATCCGGGACTCCGCGTACATTTCTGAAGCACTGCAGTAGCGCTTCAGTCCCATCAGCTGCCTAAAGGTGTTGTTATAGGCAACCCGTATACTAGCATGTGTCTTTTTAGTATAATTAGTCCAGAGTTGACACGTGTAGAACGTCTGACAGAAAGACCTAAACAGTGTCAGTTTAACGTCCTGTGATGATCTGTGGAACCTTCTAGCGACCATATTGCCTACGACACATAGTGCCCTTCGTTGACGCTCTACATCTGCGTCATCCTGTAGGCTTGACGTCACGATATGGCCAAGATACCTGAAATTCTCTACTCTTTTGATAGGCAGTCCATTGAGGCATACATCCGGTATGTTGTCCGGCCCTTTTCCTGCTCTAAATATTACCATTTCTGTCTTTCCAACATTATACACTAGATCGTGCTCTCTAGCATACCTCTCGCAGATGTCTGTAAGTTTCCTCAGACCTTTGATCGAGGGGCTGATTAGCACCATTTCATCGGCATAGCTCAGGTTATTAACATACCTGCCATCCAACCTGAGTCCAACGGGGGTGCTACTCAGCTCGTTAGGCCAGTGGCGAAGCATGCAGAAATCTTAAAAACTAAAAGTTAAACGATCAATTGCAAAAATAAACCTAATGGCCTATACTCAAAACAATATCAATATTAGGTAGTAAAAAATTTGAAGCGAAAGTTATTTCTTTCTACCATCACTATGTCGTAATTTTTAGGCGTGTGCGTAGAGTGCTAGAATTGAATGTAAAGTGGAAAGCAGTGTGCAGATTGAAGTGGAAATCTGCGGTTCAGCCTACCTCTACAAAGATTTACGAGTAATATACATATAATGAAACTATGTAAATGACTAGTATGTACATAGGCCGTTATGAAAAGAGATGAGTTTGTTGACAATTTTGAAATTATTGGGAAGAGATTATTCAATCCTCCTACAATAAAATACATGAAATGGCAACTTGGCTAGTATAATCAATGAAAAACTTATCACTATATGTATTTATATTATATTTTCCCTAACACACACCATCTAAGCCGGTTTCACCCACAGTTGGGTAAAAGTCCCTTCCCTACCATAGACCTATTACTAAACGACATCAAAGTACATCATAGACAAAGTTGAACAACATTTCTGAAGTAAAAAGAAAACATCATATAAAATCTCTATTAATACTCCCTTTCAGATTCTCTTCAAGTGTTTGTTTAGACAACAGTTCCCAGACAAAGCCGCGCGCGATCAACTGTTGCATCCGAGTCGCGCTTGGCTGCACATGTCTCTTTTGTTCGTTTATTGGACTTTTATTTGATGAATTTCCACCTCAATATACAAACAAACATGCTCATATTGTTTCAATATGTTGTCAGGGCCTGCTAGAATTCGAGTGGCAATTTTCTTTTGTACGATGATAATACGTATAGAATTATCTTCTGTCTGAAGTAATGTTTGGAAAGGTATAATATTCAATGCTACAGTAATGTGTGCTTTGATGTCAAGTAAGATCTTTTCGTAATGAAAACGACTTACATGACTTTCACCCTTCTCATAATAAGCCCATACCATGCCAATCTTATGCTCCCCAAAATATATCCGTCACTTGCTCTACTTTCTTTCTAATAATGTATTTTCATCAAAATCCGTTGCTAATTACAGACTTATTCAAAAACCACAACTTTACTCGAACATAAACCAATTTTTTTCTTAAACTTAAGTTTGCTAAAGTAGTCTATTTTCAATGTCATGAGAGTGACTAGAAAAAAACATTATCTAAATGAAAAAAAAATACATGTATAATGGGAGAAATAAAAATAATTGTTTCACCAATATTTTCAACATACGTAAACCTGTCTCTAAAGTAAAATAGACGTATAGGGTAAAATAGACCCTTGCAAATAAATATTTTATTTCATTTCATTTCATTTTACAAAAGTAAAGCTTTTGTAGCCATCAACAATGAGATAAACAGTATCGTCACAAAAGAGCAGCCTCACAATATCAACTGCCCGTTAATAATGCTCTGGCCTACTTCTCCGTCCGGCCGGACAGACAGACGGACCGTCCGGTGCATTCATCAGAACCACTATGGATGCTATAGGCTTCAATTCATTCGTAGAAACATAATGGTTTATGCGGCTATTCCTAGTGTTCGTTAGGTTAGAACGAATAAAGAAATATAATAACATTACGTTCGTAATTCCACTATTATACCACAGTATGTGACCAGATTCAAGTGTGATATCTCTGAAATATGCCACATAATATTCCAATATCCGTGAATCTCACAGCGACGTGACTTCCCAACCGATTACGTGGCTGAGTCACAGCTTTACCGGCGATATTTCAAAGCCAAAAGACGAGCCCACAAACTTATAAATACCATCGAACATCTCACAAGGGATAGCATAAATCCCTCCACCATGCACCATTGAGCAAATATACTTATTCGCACTACTCAAACAAACCAAAACTGTATCTATTCCTGAGGCCGTAAGGTTCATATCAGGTGTGATCAGGATCGTCGGCGCTAACAATTGTTGAAGTTTACGAAGCTTAGCAAACGATTGTGAGAGAAATGATTGTTGTTTTAACAAAGTAGGAAGTTGCTTCATACAATAGCACTCGGCATCTACAGATAGCTATTATGGATGGGATTATTAATTAAAAGTTACTTACTGAGAATAATTAATTTTGCAGATATTGTATCTAGAGAAAGAAAGCTTGAATAGCAAAAATGGCTACAGAAAATGTTGTTACATACAAAATAAGCCCCAGACAACAGTAATACGAGTATACGCCTTATTTTACACCTTTTGCAATAGCGAGAACATTCTATTACATTTTTTTAATAACATACGAGTATTTGCTGTGCGTATTTGAATAGCAGTCATAAGATTTCCCCCGACACACATACAATAGAAGATTAAACCGCGAAAGTTGCCCTTCAAGGTCCTGAAATATTTAAAGTTAGAAAGAACCTTGTCGGGGTAAATTCAAAAAGTTATCCTATAACGGGGTAATGGGCCGACGTGAGCCATTGCACTTGGTGCGTGCCGAGTTCTGTCCCAGGTGAGTACACCCCTTCCAATGTCATGTGAACTTTATTGTGTAGGATTATGATTGTTTTCAGCTTGGATTTCAGTGTTTTTTTAAGCTACTGATAAATAAACTCTCACGCGCTATAGTCAAGATTCAAAATCGAATGTGTGTAGTGAATAGAAGTATCGGCCGTAGTGAATCTGTTGTAAGTTCAATGTATTTAGTCTGTGGCGGACATCGGTCCTTATCTTTCAGAATATATTACAACTTCGAATCATTTCCATCTTTACTTCTTTCTTCCGTTTTATGTTCAATTCTCCCATTTGTCAAGATAAGGATAAAATTGTCGAATTGAAGATTATATATATAACTTAAATATTATCGTTTGTTCGCGAGTTGAAACTAATGCGGTTTGTTAAGTAATATTTCAGGTAAGTTTGTTAATAAATTAGGTAAGCTAGGGACTAAGTTTGGATAGGCCTTTTGAATAAAGTTAAGGATTAACCTTATTAATAATTAATTCTTGCAAGTCTTCTAATATTAAAACAAACCACAAGTAAGTTCGTATAAAGATATTTAAATGTATCCCAAAAATTAGCACCCATGCGGGATTTGAACCCACGACCTTGCCGATCCGTGGCATCGCTCTAACCAACTGAGCTAACGGGCAACCGACGCATGAGTTGAAATTTATTGGGAGTACATACTATACAGCATTGCGCTGTGAGCGACATCTATGGAGACACATTGCAGTCATCTTTCCACTCTATGTCCAAACTTTAGTTCGGAAACATAGACAAGAGATGGCACTCTTATTAATCGATAAGGATTATATTTTTATAGTGTTAACCGCACACTTAGGGATATTTAAAGATATTTAAATGTATCCCAAAAATTAGCACCCATGCGGGATTTGAACCCACGACCTTGCCGATCCGTGGCATCGCTCTAACCAACTGAGCTAACGGGCAACCGACGCATGAGTTGAAATTTATTGGGAGTACATACTATACAGCATTGCGCTGTGAGCGACATCTATGGAGACACATTGCAGTCATCTTTCCACTCTATGTCCAAACTTTAGTTCGGAAACATAGACAAGAGATGGCACTCTTATTAATCGATAAGGATTATATTTTTATAGTGTTAACCGCACACTTAGGGATATTTAAAGATATTTAAATGTATCCCAAAAATTAGCACCCATGCGGGATTTGAACCCACGACCTTGCCGATCCGTGGCATCGCTCTAACCAACTGAGCTAACGGGCAACCGACGCATGAGTTGAAATTTATTGGGAGTACATACTATACAGCATTGCGCTGTGAGCGACATCTATGGAGACACATTGCAGTCATCTTTCCACTCTATGTCCAAACTTTAGTTCGTGGGTTCAAATCCCGCATGGGTGCTAATTTTTGGGATACATTTAAATATCTTTAAATATCCCTAAGTGTGCGGTTAACACTATAAAAATATAATCCTTATCGATTAATAAGAGTGCCATCTCTTGTCTATGTTTCCGAACTAAAGTTTGGACATAGAGTGGAAAGATGACTGCGGTTAACACTATAAAAATATAATCCTTATCGATTAATAAGAGTGCCATCTCTTGTCTATGTTTCCGAACTAAAGTTTGGACATAGAGTGGAAAGATGACTGCAATGTGTCTCCATAGATGTCGCTCACAGCGCAATGCTGTATAGTATGTACTCCCAATAAATTTCAACTCATGCGTCGGTTGCCCGTTAGCTCAGTTGGTTAGAGCGATGCCACGGATCGGCAAGGTCGTGGGTTCAAATCCCGCATGGGTGCTAATTTTTGGGATACATTTAAATATCTTTAAATATCCCTAAGTGTGCGGTTAACACTATAAAAATATAATCCTTATCGATTAATAAGAGTGCCATCTCTTGTCTATGTTTCCGAACTAAAGTTTGGACATAGAGTGGAAAGATGACTGCAATGTGTCTCCATAGATGTCGCTCACAGCGCAATGCTGTATAGTATGTACTCCCAATAAATTTCAACTCATGCGTCGGTTGCCCGTTAGCTCAGTTGGTTAGAGCGATGCCACGGATCGGCAAGGTCGTGGGTTCAAATCCCGCATGGGTGCTAATTTTTGGGATACATTTAAATATCTTTAAATATCCCTAAGTGTGCGGTTAACACTATAAAAATATAATCCTTATCGATTAATAAGAGTGCCATCTCTTGTCTATGTTTCCGAACTAAAGTTTGGACATAGAGTGGAAAGATGACTGCAATGTGTCTCCATAGATGTCGCTCACAGCGCAATGCTGTATAGTATGTACTCCCAATAAATTTCAACTCATGCGTCGGTTGCCCGTTAGCTCAGTTGGTTAGAGCGATGCCACGGATCGGCAAGGTCGTGGGTTCAAATCCCGCATGGGTGCTAATTTTTGGGATACATTTAAATATCTTTAAATATCCCTAAGTGTGCGGTTAACACTATAAAAATATAATCCTTATCGATTAATAAGAGTGCCATCTCTTGTCTATGTTTCCGAACTAAAGTTTGGACATAGAGTGGAAAGATGACTGCAATGTGTCTCCATAGATGTCGCTCACAGCGCAATGCTGTATAGTATGTACTCCCAATAAATTTCAACTCATGCGTCGGTTGCCCGTTAGCTCAGTTGGTTAGAGCGATGCCACGGATCGGCAAGGTCGTGGGTTCAAATCCCGCATGGGTGCTAATTTTTGGGATACATTTAAATATCTTTAAATATCCCTAAGTGTGCGGTTAACACTATAAAAATATAATCCTTATCGATTAATAAGAGTGCCATCTCTTGTCTATGTTTCCGAACTAAAGTTTGGACATAGAGTGGAAAGATGACTGCAATGTGTCTCCATAGATGTCGCTCACAGCGCAATGCTGTATAGTATGTACTCCCAATAAATTTCAACTCATGCGTCGGTTGCCCGTTAGCTCAGTTGGTTAGAGCGATGCCACGGATCGGCAAGGTCGTGGGTTCAAATCCCGCATGGGTGCTAATTTTTGGGATACATTTAAATATCTTTAAATATCCCTAAGTGTGCGGTTAACACTATAAAAATATAATCCTTATCGATTAAGTTCGTATAAGTTAGTGACTCTCAACTCCGGTACAATAGTTTCGCATAAATCCTAACATGCTTTTAGGCAGCCTAAAACGCTGCTATGCTTAACGACTTTCGAAGCACAGAAGCGTTTAGTTGATAATGACACAAGCGGTCATCCATCCGCTTTGTGAATGCACATAATTAGTCAAACGTCACTTCGATCATCTAAAAAGTCAAAGTCAAAAAGCATTTATTCAGTAGGACCGCTGGGATCACTTTGAAAAAAGCAAGCTACACCACACTACAAGCAATAGAACTTCATAGACACTTGCCACCTTTGATCTCACTACTTGCATCGTAAGATGTCCGGCGCCTCATCAAGATATAGGAAGATTCTTTCAAAGAGTTAAAGCGTCGAGAGGGCAATTCAGCGGAGATCAAAATAGAGGAGCGACGGCTTAGACAACCTAGATATTATTATACCTAAGCATAATAAAAAGTAGATATTATGTGCTATCTCTTATCTTAACGAACTTAAAGATATTAAAATGAAACACAAAAAGCAAACCCAAATGGGAAGTAAACCCGCGACTGTTGGAAGAGCGGTCCCAATCCCAATGAACTAAGACCTAAGTTAGACAAATAACCAAATATCTCATCATATGGATCAGACAAAGCCAATCGCCGACGATCATATTAACAATTCCAAGATACCTAAGTATATTCTTTTTCAACACACTTGCTCATAAAGTGGCTCTATGGTCACCGCAATTAGGCACATAATGACACCCATAATCAAACTGTGACTTTTTCATTACTATAACTCACTAGTGAGTAATAGATTTTTTTTTTAATTTTATTGGTTGAGTTGCTTTGTTCTTAAAAAAGTTTTTATTCAGAAAAAAGATCGTGTTCAATAGAACAAATAAATTAATGTTCCTATTGCTTGCTCATTTCATGCAACTTCTTATTTAAATAGATAATTTTAACTCGTACGTGTTTAATAAATAAAACTTTCACTCAAATATAACTTTTGTTTTCTCTGTAATAAAAGAAAACTTTAAATTCCCCATTTTGTACGTGGCAGAATAGGCCGCAAACCCTATGCGTGGCGCGGAAATATAGTCTGTGGCCGATCGCAATGCGCGCGCATTGGAAAACTGATTCATTTTTGCCGCAATAGCGAAACATTTTTCACAACTCGTTTTCACTGTTGAAATCGAGTTTTTATTGTTGTTTTATTCACAAGTGTGTTGAAAAACGTCGTATGATACACGTGTGTATTGATGATTACCGTCCTCGATTCTATTAAGAGCCTCGCCTAACGGCTCGGCTCTTAAAACAACTCGGCGGTAATCACCAATGTTACACACTAGTACCATAATGTACTATTATTTGAGTAACATTCCCAGGTCATCAGCAAGTCGGTTATCAGCGCCGGCGGCGGCTTCCAGTTGGTTAGCCGCGGGACAAAGGCGCCGATTACCTCGCATTCATCACGTCCCCTCGCCGACACTGACTGACTGACCAGAAAGCTGCTTTACATTTGTATTTGCATCAAAGTCACAAGCAATTTTCGCCTTTCACGTCTAACCTCTCTTTTAAAGATTTATATTTTATTTTATTCAGGCAATTTGTAAGAACTTAAGCTGCTCTGAATAATTAATCTGTTATTACAATAACTCATTTAAACTCGACCTTTTTGTATTAAAATTCATCGGATAAATAACGAGAAAAGTTCCTCGAGTACGTGAAGCTCGAGCCACTTCAAACTGAGAACTAAATCCACGTTAAGTCTCTCTAGATTTTGCAACCGTCACGGTGCCGTCGTTATACAGCATCATCGTCATCTCGTTACACTCAACGTTTTAGCTTTCTTGCTCTAATATTGTAGATTGCTTAGATATGCTTGTGATAGCTCACAAGCCAGATTGTGAATGCTAATGTACTACTAAAAACTTCGTCACCAGAATTAGCCACCAGCTCATACGAAATTAACTTGCATTATTCTCTCATGTTTCAGATAAATGTTTCAGTCACTGTCGCAAAATTCATCATTACGGGTGACAGATAGCGGTCAGCGCATTTCAAAGACATCACTTGCGTCGTAATCTGGTGGACAGAGTTATGTTGGAAATATGCAAAGCACGGGATTGTTTAAGGAGGTTCACGATAGTTTCCATTAAGTAAGAAATATTTAAGGGCGTTTAATCTCCAGTAGATAAAACATTCACACCTGGCTTCGGACCGTAGCTACAATCTAAACAATTAAATACATGGCCAAAAAAATTTAATAATATGGTTTATGCTATTTTCAAATGAAGAGCTCACTCGACTAGTTAGATCAAACGAACTTACTAGAACCAAATTGTTGTCGAGGATGCCTTAACTTTGAATTCATGAAAAAACAAAACTAGTTTCCTCACGATGTTTCCTTCATAATGACTGCTCTTTGGATTGAAAGTCAAGACACTGCACACTGCACAGTGCACAGTGCACACTGCACACCGCACACTGCACACCGCACACTGCACACTGCACACCGCACACTACACACCGCACGGCCAACACGGCTCACGGGAATATATTACCTCTTATCATTTAAATGGCTGCCGCGTTTCCTCGAAGCTCTAGGGACCTTATCTGGGCCGTTACAGAGTATACATCTCAATAAAAAACCAAGGACTATTTTTATGGTATAATTTCCCCGCAGAAGATACCTGCCTATTGGAAGATTTTAATGCTTTTAAACCTGCCTTGGAGAAAATAATTGAAGAAAGAATTTGAAGCAAGTCAAATATTTGAAGATTAAGGACCTATTCAGTCCCCACTCCCCACTTGCTCTGTGCTTAAGCATCGTTTTGAAGACTGTTCCCCATGGAAATTGACTGATTCATTATCTTGACACACAAATTATATATAAAAATACGTAGACATTTTCTCATATTTTTTGGAAATTCAAGATCCTTTGAATGATGTTTAAGCAGGTAGTCATAGCACATCTTTTATTATAACACTCGTAGCATACAAAAATTTTACCGCATTGAGGGAAGCTACCTTTTCTTTTGTAGTTATTATGTTTTAAGAGAACTATAGCTTAAATTTAAAGTAAATTTGAAAATTTAGAAAGAACGAGCGCTACACCACAGACGTTTCAGATTAAAACATAACTCAAAAGCTAATCCAGACGTTTACTCGGCTCCGTCATTTCCTACGCCACAGAAACACGTAAGCACGGTAGAGAAATCCAGCGTTTTAAATACGAGTAAACGTCTATTCGAAGCCGACATGTGTAGCTTCTCATTTCCGGCTGCAGCTCGCGGCTCATTTTACATTCTGCGCGAGAATTTATTAAAATCGCCTTTTAAGAACATCATGCGAATGGATGATGGTTTTAATATTGCATTAAACTTTGTACTCTTAGTTTGCATTCAACATAGTTACGAAATATGTATTTGGACTTTTGACTCAATTTCTAAACAATAGATTTAAAATAATTGCGCAGGCTTGTGCGAGTAGGCGAGATAGCACGATGCAACAAACTAAGCGAGTGAGCTAGGCTATACAACGCTGTCTTCGTCTTTTAGGCGGCATCAAATATGAGTTAGGCGCAGCTACTTCAGAGAGCTTAAGATTGGTTGTGCGTACTGTAAGTAAAAAAAGTTGAATTTAGATATGTTAACGTATGATAAACTGACTCTTATTAAATATTTTCAGATAAGATACCTACTTGGGCTTAGAGCTGGCGGCGTATTTACTCGTATTTAACCTTACGTTTTTAATTAAGATTTTAATGAAATCCTTTGCGAATATCCAAAGCACACAAGACAAGAATAGTAAATGAAACTCGCGGCTCAATCTGTATACTTTGCTACATTTTGAAGCTCCAATCAAGCATACCCCGAGGCGCTGATGTAGTAATTAGACACATTAAAAGCTAAATTATAAAATTATTCATCAAGCCGCTTTTAGAATTGAGCCAAAAACCACTCAGCCAGGCTCCGCATACAGAAAGTGTTACATCTACTCGCAATATAATGTATTCTACGAGTACAAGTCGTGCTCATGTTTTTTTTGATTGATTTTTATTTAAAATGTACACTTGTTCACGGTGCTCTTATTACACGTACGTACTTTCGTATTTGGTTATTGAGAGGAAATTCATACAATTTTTCTAAATCTTATTATGTTTTCTCACTTTTCTTTAGCAGGTTATCAATAAAGTATTCAACAGGAGAGGTAGCGAGACTCCACAAAATAAAATAGTTAAGGCGAGCGACAAAACATCAACAAGTTAGATATATCTGATTCCGAAATAACTTAGGTTCAAGGTTAGACTACGAATAACCTTTAGGTAGAATAAACTTGCGAAAGCCGCAGGTACTGCCATCTTTTATTCAGAGCTGCTGAGTGTTTGGTACCGCCCGCGCCTGTACCCGCGCCCCGTGACCGTCGCCGTCTGCCCACGTACGTTCTTCTTTATTACAACAACGATTGATAGTCAGTGACGAGTATTGATACAAAATTAGGTCTTGTCAAGTCATTTGCCTGTGTAATAAAAAAAAATTACCTACTTAAGTAATTTAATTTCGGGGGTTTCTACTCAATACGACCTTAAATAGCATTTTTTTTCATTTACGGCAATAATGTATTTGTTGTAGTTAGGTATGATCAATTGTAGTTTTACGAGTAGGTATACAATTTTTTGAACTATCTTAAACTAAAATACTTTGGATCCAAACAATTGTGTTTTAGCAGGCTATACAATTGGTACAGTTGCAGTAATTCCAATAGTTAACATAAGTTATTGATAATGATAAGCCAACTTACAAGCGAATATAATTACGAAATACTCATTTTCGTAAGTTATTTATAGCTCATTAAATTCGTCTCCGAGAATTTCCTCCAAATTTGAATTTTCTACCAATAAGATAAAGTGCACATTAGCTTGCCATGATTAATTTACATACAGGATAGGCGCAGGATATGAAATTTACTGTTTACGTTTTAGAAGATGAAATATCACGTATTCCGTTACAAGAAGCCTCCATTATAACTAATTTCCTTGATATATGGCTCTTACTGAAATTAGGAACGTGTTTTACGATGATTTTTACTTACGAGAACTTTGTTCATGAATTTGCACTAAATATTTATTCAATAAAAATACGAATAATAGAATTAAAAGATGTTTTAATATAAATTTATTTCTATGCAAAGGCCTTGGTCCATCTCTCTAGGTAACATAACATATATTTTGGATTCTCACTTGGTTCAAAGTGTCAAAACCATCGTGCCATCTCTTTCTAGGTCTGCCAATCCTTTTTGCTTGCTGTGGTCTCAAGACTCCACTAAGTGGTTCAGTGGAGTCTTGAGACCACAGCAAGCAAAATGACCAGGTTAGTCCATAAACAAGGCGACCATACGAGTTTCGTCAGCAATTCTGGTTCTGGAGTGCAGTTACATAAGCGGTTTGTACGTTTCAAGTCTTCTTTGACACGTTTGATACTAACTCACGACTCACGTCCTCTCCCCTGCTATCCCTCATCAAACGTTAAAATTACCTGAAACAAAAAAAATAAAACGATAAGATCACAGTTTACCAACTTAAAAACGCAAGGTCCGTCGTTGGTTTCAAAGTAACTTTTTGCATCTTATTTCATTTTTCATTTCATTTATTTGATTCCATAAGATACAATTGTACACTTGGAAAAGTCACACACTACAATTTATCACTTATATACTTATATTATATTATAAACTAGATAGACTAGATAGATTTGTATCTATAATAATAAAGATAAATTATGTCACATTCAGATTATCAGCATAGGCTTCGTCAAGATCGTAGTATGATTTGTCCATTAAAATTTTTCTTATCCTAGTATTAAACTGAATGTCATTTAATTTCCTTGTGTCCTCTGGTAATTTATTAAATAGTTTTATACCTATAATAATAAAGCTGTTCTCTACCTTGGCAAGTCTGTGTTTTGGAAGGCAAATGTTATTTCTATTTCTTAGGTTATGATTATGTATGTCACTTTTTAGATTAAACTTATTTATATTTAATTTTATATACATTAAATTCTGAAATATATATTCACCAGTCATTGTCATTATTCCTAGCTGCTTAAACTTTTGTCTGCATGATTCATCATTTCTCATTTGTAAAATTGATCTCACTGCTCTTTTTTGTAGTATAAAAATTCGAGTTGCCTGAGAAGCATTTCCCCAGGCTATTAAACCATATGTCATTATAGAATGAAAGTACGCATGGTAAACAATTTTTGCAGTTTTGATGTCACTTAATTGTCTCATTGTCTTGATTGCATAAACTGCTGATTTAAGCCGTCCAACTAGTATGTCAATATGTTTACTCCAAATTAATTTACTGTCAATATCTATTCCTAAAAATCTAATGTCATCAATAGTAGTCAAAAAATGTTTATCAATTGTACGTTTAATAACTTCATCCTTATGACTAGAATTTCCTAAGAAAAATCTTACAATATTTGTTTTGTCAACATTTAACAAGAGATTATTTGCGGCAAACCAGCCCTTAAAATTACCGATCAACTTATCCAATTTCAAGGCTAGGCTTGCTTTGTCATTTTCACTTATAACTACCGTGGTATCATCTGCAAATAGGACTATATCCATTTCATTTTCTACACATACGACGATATCATTGATATATAGTATAAACAGCAAGGGACCTAAAATGGATCCCTGCGGTACTCCCATAGAGATTCTATTTGCAGTTGATGTGTGCTTATTACATTCTAACACTTGATGTCTGTTTTCTAAGTATGAGGCCAAAATTGATAGTTCTCTATTTCTAATGCCATAATGTTCTAGTTTAAGAAGAAGGATCTTATGACAAACACAGTCAAAAGCCTTAGTGAGATCACAAAATAGGCCGTAGGTATTCTTCCGGCTGTCCAAGTCCCACAGAATCCTATCAATTAAAGAAGCAATTGCCTGGCTAGTACTCCTATTTCTACGAAATCCGAATTGTTTATCATTTAGTATTGCGTTTGTTTCTACAAAAGCGTATAGTTCATTTGAAATATATTTTTCGAAAATTTTACTAAAAATAGGCAAAAGAGATATTGGTCTGTAATTATTTGCATCCGAATGACAACCTTTTTTGTATAGTGGAATCACTTTTGCTATTTTCATTACATCTGGAAAGCGGCCATTTTGAATACAGTTATTCAACACTATTGCCAAGGGTGACGCTATTTCATACTTAATCTTCTTTATTAGTGAAGTTGATAAATTCCATAGGTCACAAGAGTTTTTACCTTTCAGTTGATTGATTACTTTAATAATACAATTTGGAGTGATATTTTTAAGCATAAAAGTATTAGGATTAGGCATCTTATATTTTTTGAGAAATTTAGTAGATTCTATGTCAGACTTCATTAGATCTTTCGTCAGTTTAATTGCAATTTGAGTAAAAAAGTCATTAAAGTGATTGGCAATACTGAGAGGTGTGCTGAGAATTTCATTATTGGCGCCCTTAATGTTTTCTATTATTGTGGACTTGGTTTTGGTGCATTTACCAGTTTCGTTCTTAATTATTGACCAGGTAGATTTAATAACATTATTAGACTTAACAATCTTGTTTCGGATATCGATTTTTTTGGCCATGAGGCAGCACTTCTTAAAAATTTTGCTGTAATTACTCAAATAAATTCTAACATTGTGATCATTTGTAATAGACAATATATAATAAAGGTTCTTCATACGACTAAGTGAGACCCTGAGACCAACTGTTGCCCAATCATTAAATACCTTTTTAGCATTTTTACAAGAAGACTTTACCGGCATAGTCTCATCAAGGATTCTTAAAAAGGATTGGAAAAAATCCTCAAAAGTCAATGATTGGCCGGTCATAAATTCATTATTTATACCTAGTTTAAGACTTTGTATTGTAACATTATTAATTTTTCTTTTTTTAACATGATAAGTACATTTATTTTCGTTAAGGCAATATGTGTCATTTATGGTTATATACTGTGCAAAGTGATCAGATTCTACACCCTTAATAATACGTGCATCTAAGACGTCTATATTTGTGAAAATATTATCAATACATGAATATGTATGACTAGTCAATCGTGTAACGTCGAATATTTTTCTTTTAAGTCCGTAACATTCCATTAGATCTAGTATTGACGTGCTTTGACTGGTACCGTCTTCATTAAATACTGAAAAATGTGCATTAAAGTCGCCACAGACTATGATGTCTTTAGAAGGAGCTGTTTTATTTGTCAGTGTATCTAGACAAAATTCTAGTTTTTCCAAAAAAGTATTCAGGTTTTTATCAGCGCCTGGTGACCTGTATACTGCAATAATGATCATTTTTTTCGTTTCAACACAACTAATTTCAAATTCTTTTTCAATACTTAATTTACATAGATCTCGTCTTGATTTGGCTTTAATGCATTTTTTTACTATAATAGCAGTACCACCACGAGTATACAACTTCCTACAGTTAGCACTAATTATAACGTAATTTTCTAATATAAAACCATCTATTTGCTCTTCTTCTAGCCATGACTCTGTAGCACAGAATATATCAATGTCTTCTTGCTGCAGCAGTAAATTTAAGGGTAATTTTTTATCCACAATTCCCTGAACATTTTGATGACAAATTTTTAGTGTTTTGTTGTTTGGCTTGTATTCAACATTTCTTAAGTTAACACTTGGTCTAGCTCCGTTCTTTGAAAATCCTGCATGGTTGGTCTTATGAGGTTGCTAGTACTCTTGAAGTTGTTTATGTTGTAGCATAAGACCTCCACTAAGTGCATTTTAGAGGATTGTCGGTTCTGGTTTGTTGGTTTGTTAATCTCTAGATATTTCACATTTTGATTTACTGTCGACAGATGATGTATGTTATTGTTCAGTCTAAAAATTTGATCGTCATTTATTCCATCGTATTTTAGAGAACACACTATGACCTTGCAATTTGCTCTGTGTAGCGTCTTTTCCAATAGTTTTGGGTAATTGTGGTAGTTACCGCGGGTTTTGCAATACGAACTTATTAGTAGAACCGCCGTATCGCTGGGTCCCAAAACTTTCAGTTTATTCTCACACATATCAAGAATGGTTTTGGTATCTGCATCTGGCATGCAGAGATTGGTCAGTTCTATTCCTGTGTTTATCTTGCAGTATAATTTTTTTGCAATATTTTGGCCGGCAATATCTGAGAAAATCAGCAATTTTTCTGCGTCCTCGTATAATTCATTGGCTTCATCTTTGTGTTTGTGTGTTGTGGTCCTGGTTATTTTTGACTTTTGTGCAATATCATCTATCTCTATAAATTTCTGAAGCTTTAGTAGTTTTTCCTCTAAAAGTAAGACTTTGTTGTAAGTAACGTCTCGATCTTTTAAATCTTTTTCATATTGTTTTATTATTTCAAGAAAATTCTCTCCTTCATCTTGTAATGCCCTAATCATGTTCTCTCTCTTTATTAGTTCATTTTCCATTAGAGTATTCATCGTTGTTATTTTTTTAATTTTCATGTCTAGTTGTTTATGTTTTCGTTTTATTTTATTTCCATTTTGAAACCTTTTTTTCATGTATTTATATCCAGTATTGGTATATGAAGACGTTTGCATTAAAAGCTTACTATATTTTAAGTGTAATTCTGCATTTTCTCTTGCCTGTAGGTCTATATTTCTTTCAAGTTCGGCGATTTTTTTACATAATTCTTGATTTTCCCATAATTCTTTATCCTCCTTTAGTTTGAAGTTGTCATCTTGTAGCTTTATGTTTATCATGTGAAGCTCAGTTCCTTTTTCTTCTTCTAGGCAAATCTGTTTTTTAAGCTGTTGCATCTGTTTGAGTAGTATTTCAAATTCTTTTGCGTTCTGTTCCTGCTCATCGAGCAATGTTTTATTTAACATTTCCTGCTGTTTTAATTTTTCCTTTAGATTGTCTATAGTTTTGCAGTAGTTGTTTACGCAACTGTCTTGTTCGAGTATATCCTTAGTAAGTGTTGCCTTCTTGGCCTTTGATCTGGTTGTTACGATGTTCATCGTGTTACTCATTGTGAGTTTTTATTCGTCAAAATAAATAATTTTACTCTATTTCATATATCAAGTAGGCAGGTTTCGTTTTGTTTTATTGCAGGAAAAAAAAAAAAAAAATATATATGATGTAAAAATAAGAATGTCCAAATAAAAATGTCCAAAAAGTGATCTTGGTGATGAGATTCGATCGCACGCACGAGCGCTGCGTATAGTGACGCTCTACCCAACTAAGCCAAGCGAGCGCTAAGTGTAGGCTCGAAATTACGTGTCCGTCTCTTAGAAAGGCTTGCAATGTCGTTGGCAGTTACAATTTTGAATACAAGGATGACTCATTTCTGTTTACCTTGTTAAAATGTTATTATTTTGTTATTGATTTTATTCTGGTTTCTTTGTACATACGTGTTTCCAGTGTATTGTAATGTAATCCTGGTCACTTCTTTACAACTTCCAGGCACTTTTTGTTTCAATTTCCAAAGTTTGAAGGACTTTTAGCAGCAGTGTAGATTGAGCTTTATTTCTCCTTATTTCTTGAACACTTGGCTGGGATAACATTTGTGCTTATGAATTAGGCTATTTTTAAACTGATGAGATATTGTTTCTATTAAAACACTGTTTTAATTATTTATAATAATTTAAAAACACAGAGCCGAAGTTACTCGTGCTAGCGACATCTAGCGGAATCTTACGATAAATAGCTAAGTTTCGTGCAAAACGGTCGGCGCCGACTGAATCGGAAAGTTTCGAAGCCATCCATTGACCACAACACAAGTCCCATTGAACAAGACTCAAGTTCCAAACTTTGACTCAAAGTTACAAAAGGATTAGGGAGGTAAATACTTTCAATCGCATAAACGTGTTTTTGTTGATGAATTCACAAAGTTTACAGAAGTTTTTGATTAAAACTTGCAAAAGTTGGAGACAGCGGGTGAATGTGAATTAAATATTAAATGTAACGTCTTTTAAAATAAATAATGAGTCTGTTTTGGTTCTTCTTTTAGCACAGGGAATTCAAGCTAACTAGAAATAAATATCTTATCTTAATCTTATCTGTAAATTGAAATATTTAAGTCTCCATTTAACACACAAGAGAAACCAGAGCGATAAGAAAGAAGACGCCTTGACAATGAAACAGCGACAGCGTCGAAGTTGGACAAGTCAACAAGTTGGCACAATGGTAACTAGAACAGGCACAATACAGCGCCAGACAACGTCGCGACAGACTCGCACCACTACTCGCCTCTCCACTATCTTCTTGTGAAGGTACTTGTTGCGTGACAATATACATTAAGTAGGTTAGAAATGTAATAGCCAACGTTGTGTAGAGTAATTGTATAAGCTCAGAGATTTTTCGAGTCGTCTAGAAAAACTGTGTAACCTAATCTAGTGTAAGTGAACATAAAATAAACATGACAAAGAATGAAACCGTCTAACAAAAACATGTAAAGTAAAGCACCTTCCATTGGGATCGGTCACGAACGCGTCGCGAGCTAATTCGCGACCCGTCGCCGATAGCATCGCTACCCTCGTCAGCGGTAATAGACAAAACCCGCAAGCCTTCTAACTTTTGATTCACATACACGTTTTATAATGTTGAATAAAGGAGACGGTTTTTAGTGTCAGAATGACTGATACATTTCAATGGGACGTAATGTGTATCTTATGTAAAAGATAATATACTTATGAAGTTTTGATAGTTATAAAGAAAATCATTACAACATTGTTTTTAATATATTGAAATGTGAGTGTTTACTCATAGGTATAGTAAGCAAAACGGATCTTTATCTCTCTGAAGTTAGGTGCAATAGACGATTGCGCAGGTTTGGTAGAGTAAGCGAGATAGCACGATTTTAGGCGTCATCAAAAATGGGTTCTGCGCAGCTACTTCAGAGAGCTAAAGAACGATTGTGCGATGCCCTTATTCAAAGTTAAGTTGGTTGCTCAATGCTCAATCAAGGTGATAATTTTATTCATAGTTGAAGTTTTTTAATCAATAAAAATCTCCAAAAACCTTGAATTATTATAACTTTGAGAATAGTTGAAATTGTCAGTGAACCTCATTTTTGTGTAAAAAAAGCCGAATGTATCCGCCACAGTGTCCGCCGGGAAATCACGCTCCACGCTCCACAGAGCGGGTCTCTGGTTTATAGGTACTTTACACTAAAAATTACTGAATAATTTGAATTTCGTTAGGTAGAGAATGAAAAGATTTAGTAATTAATAAAAAAGAGTCGTGGTGTGCATTTTCTTCAGCATTCGATCATCAAAAATATTGTGCTAAAGATTAAAGAAGTGCTAAGATGTCGGCTGATGGAAGATAATACATTATGATGTGGGACAATGACTGTAAGATGATGATAAAAAATGCATTTATTAACAATTAGTTGAAGTACAAGTTCTTTGTTTACTTGTTCGCAAACTTGTCGATTTGATAATGACGTAAGTTAACATGAACAGTGAACATCGCGATTAGTTTGTAGCTCGTAGCAAATTCGTAGCTACGTAATAATTTGTAGAGGCAGCTACGCGGTTACGGTGTAGGAGCAAATTCGTAGCTCGTAGCTGATTGCATGTATGTCGTACGCAGCCTTTATGATATGGTACGTACCTCACAAAATTGTTAAAATTATCATTGAACTTTCTAAACGACTTCAAAGAAGAGGAGGTTCTCATTTCGTCGGAATGTATATGTATGTTCCCCGACCGCGAAGACACCAAGATTATTTATTTATTATTATTTATTTATTTATAAAACCACGCTAAGGTAAAATAATTCATACGTACATAAATTATTTTGTTTCGTAAATATCGAGATTTACATCCACTCAGTATGCACAAACATATCGCTATTTACAAAGCTGTGTACATAAAAGCAGAAATATTCATTTCAACTGCAGCCGGAGCTTGTCAAAGAACTTGCACAAACAGTCGGACACAAACAAGGTATTTATTTGTATTGCAGGTATTCGAGGTATTACGTTCAGTTGTGATTTTAATTTGCGATATTCGATATCAGCTGGAACTTGCGATAGGAAATTATTGCAGGATATTTTTGAAAAATGCTTTTAAAGCACAAAGGATGTAATTTGCCCGGCCTTATACCTTGCTCGTTTGTATTATATCTATTCGTATCTGCAATAATGTTCCTTTCAATAGGTTTTTTGAAATATCTACGAGTATACCCAACTCATGCTAAATAATAAAATCTGTTCAGCGGTTTAAGGGAAAAAAGGCACACACACATACACACACACACACACACACATAGACAGAGTTACTATAATATCACATCACGTCTATAAATAATATTAAGTGTTTCAATCACGCAAAAACCAGTGAACCGATTTGGATGAAACTTGGAATAGGCGTAGATAGTTACTTGGAATAGCACATAGGCTATTCAAAATGTTGGTACCACGCAGACAAAGCCACGCGCAGTAGCTAGTAATCATAAAAATATATAGGTACTTAATTGAATTAAACTAATTCATAAAAAAAAAACATTGTTCAAATCACCGTCCGCAGCGCAGGTAATTTGCCCAAAAGGCTGCCGGCATTACCTCGTTAGTGCTGCTAATTAGTTGCATCCTAGCATTGTGTAGTGAAAAATTCGTTTCACATAAAACACACGCTCAGGTTTTTCATGCATAGTCGATAAATAAAATGTGAATTTTCTCCTCACGCGGCCAATGAACGTACAATAAACCAGAGCCGTTCAAACTCAATTAAAAGAACAGCGTGGAAAGGTTAATTCGGAACAAACGCCCTCGGCTCCGGACGCCGGATATGGACACGGATCCGGCCCGGATGACGCGATAAATCATTTCACTTTTAATTAAATTCAATTAATGATCGAATGCAGATTGCTTTATAAAATCGTTTGTTGCAATTTTTTCAGTTCAATTTTGAATGTCATATTTTATAAGAATCACAAAAGGCATGTATTAGACGTCGTCATATTTTTTTTGGTAGTTAAAATAGCGGTGTTTAATAACAGCAGGATTCAATAAAACCTCAAGGATAATCTACTCAAAGATTAAAGTATCATCAAACGCGCTGATGGCTCGTTACTTCGTTATGAGAACCTTAATTTACTTAGCACAATTATCTCGAAGTAAACTCATTTAATAAGCGCAGGGATAATATTTTTTCTAAGATTAAAATTACTAACTTGTCATAGTAATGTCTACCGCGCCTGGGGAACCACTCGTGATCCTGTTTATACGTTTTTTTTAGTAATGTTGTTTAGTAAGTTTACTCATGTGAAGTAAATTCAATCTCTTCTTATACTCGTATACCTGATGATACTTTTTATCTCAAAAATTAACTATTTCCAAGGAACAGACCTGACAAAATCTACACAATGGCGAGCATGGCCAAAAGCCAGAAAATACAAACAATATCCATTATTGACGACCTCTGTGGCGCAGTGGGTGAAAGGCCGCTTGGGACGCAGAAGGTTGCGGATTCGATCTCCGCCGCGGGATAAATGTTTGTGATCTGCAAATATTTATCTCGGGTCTGGGTGTTTCTTATTATTCATAATATGTATGTATTTACAAACGAAAAGTATATAAGTAGTAAATCAGTTATCTGGTTCCCATAGTACAAGCTTTGCTTAGTTTGAAGCTAGATGACGCTGTGTGAAATGTTCAGCATTATTTATATTTATATTATGTATGACACACACGTTTGTAAACGTTTCTCAATTTATTTTACTAAAGTAGAATTTTTAGTTAATTTTATGTTCCCGCGACGTGTGGTCACACCTTTACCAAGGTAATTAGATGGCTGTGGTGCTAGGATTTCCAATGATGTATGTTAATTAGAAACCAAATCACGTGTAGACCATTGAGCTAGAACTAATTTTAATTAGTAAGCACATTGTTGTCGGAAACTTAATTAGGTAATGTGAAGTATTGAGCGTTGTAAAGTCGTTGGTAGATTCTTAGGTAAAGTTTTTTCAGTGATTTAAGTGTTGTTAAATGGCATAAGGGCAGGAAGAAGAAGAAGAAGAAGTGTTGTTACTATTGCCGCAAAACAACGAAAACAAATTCAATTAAAAATGCGTGGACATTATACTAGACATGTATTTAGTTAAGTAATTTAAATTAGAGAAAAATCCGTACAAAATATCGTACAATTCGTTGGGTTTACATCGTCTTTTCCCCTTCACAACCCTTTGCGTCGTGTCGAACTTTGTCAATCCCACTATCCCACTAATATAATAAAGCTGAGAGTTTATGAGTTTGTTAAGTTAGATGTTTGTATGTTTGTGTTTCAATCACGCCTAAACCAGTGAATCGATTTGGATGAAACTTGGAATAGACGTAGACAGTGAACTGGAATAGCATATAGGTTATTCAAAATGTTGGTTCCACGCGGGCGAAGCCGCGCGCAGTAGCTAGTTGAAAATAAAATTGTATTATGTTCTATTTAATGCACATTAATGTACCGAAATTGTGAAATCCTCGCGCGACAGTGGCGACACTAATTGGGAGGCGCTGGTGCTCGTGTTTATTCTGCGGTGGCCGTTGCCATGGCGACGCCGCGCTTCGCTGGACCACGACCGATCACTGATTTCTCACTGAATTTTACAAAAAACAGCTCACATTTTCAATAATAATTTGACAAAGATACCGCGGTAATTAGATTTGATCCGTGTTCATTAATTAATCTCAAACAACGAGGTGTTACCGGTATTTAATTAAATTAGAAGAATAAGCAAGCGATCTAATTGATTGCTCGTTGAAGACGATTTTGGTTTCACATTTTCTTGCTGAAAATATTGTCTTATCTAACATTATAATACATATTGACACTGAATAATTATAATGTGTCACGAGCGCACGAAAAGAGGTTCTCTGAGTGTTCTATGAAACAACAAAAAAAAGGAGAGATTATATTTTTTTCTTTCGCTCCTTCAAAATGTTTAAAAGTGAGTTACCATGTTATTCTTTGGAGTCATAATCGTCATAATCGACAGATTATGACGATGATGTCGATGGAATATCATAGTGAATGAGACTTATTACGTGTCGTTCAAACCTGAAATGAGTGGAAAGCTTTGAGTTTTTATATCCCCTCAAAGAACAAACCCATTACCAAATAAACACGAGTAAATGAAGGCGAGAGCATAATCCGAGATAAGGCCGCGTGCACACGGCACAAAGGCGCTCTGTTCGGGGCTTTGAGCCGTACTCACACATGACGCGGCGCCTCCGGCTGTCTGTAGGGCTGCTTGCTGGGAGGATAAAACGTATGCTTATACGAATGATTTGATAACTACTTAGTACAGTAGTACCACATTTCTCGGCAAACTTTCGCTGTGTGCAAATAGAAATTGTCATATGCAGCAAATAATCAGCAGTTCTCATCCCGCCATTCTTTGGAATTCAGCGAATTGCAGATTCAGATGATTATATACGCTTTTTCGTAACAAAAGCTACACAACGATTGCTGACATAATTATGTAGGCCAAGAGAACTAAACTGATCAAACTGAACCAGATTGGTGTATTTCAGTCTTGTTTCACGTCAAAAGTAGATTTTATCATAAACTGTTCAAACTATACAGCCCTAGTATCGCTCGCGGTCGCTTTCACAGTAATTAATGCGAGTGTAATGACTTCACAAAATGGACACAATTTAAGTTGTTAAAGCAATCGCTCACCTTTTTAATTTTAATTAAAACTTGTTATACAATCTGAAATAAATGAAATCATAATACTTTGAATAATACTTGAAATATAGGTGCAGAAAATATAGTGTATTAGTAAAATTGACTCAGAACTCCTATGGACGGAGCGTAATTCTGAGTAGGTATGTATGTAGTGTCAAGGTTGTAGCTTGTGAAAATCTGTGGTCTATTTGTACTCCTACGAAATAGAGGCATGATTTTATGTAGGTACTTAAACTAACCTTGTACTTATGAGCAGCTCATATTACATTTAGTACACTGTAATATTAAAATACAATATAAATTCATCCATGTCAATGCGCTAAATGTTCCCGAACTAAAAACACACAAAGTCTGAAGCAAGTCATACATTACGTGCTAACTTCGTCGGCGGCTATCGCGGGAGTTAGTTCCGCTATTGGACCGCTTTCACACTAAACTCACAACTTAATGCTCTACAGAGACATTTTGCAGTAAGAAATATCTTAGCCTTGTTGCTCTTAAGAACTCTTGTCTGTTCGTACAAGACATATTAATATAGCGTATGAAGATAGTTTAATAAAAAAGGGATATGGAAAATATTTCCGTACAAGACTGTTCAAAGTTGTATGGGACGTGGTCTATGAACCAATAGCGATACTGTAATAGTATTTGTGTAGGGATGCCTCATCCACATATTTGTGCAAAGGGGCATCAAAATCTGACCCTGCAGAGTTGAGATATACAGGTGTTGAGATATAAATGTGTTGACATCTTCTTTCAGTAGCTGCTAATATTTAAATTCATAATGTTGACAACGTCGCGTTGCTGCAAAAACACTTTTATATGAAACTTTAAATGTTTATTCTCTTATAAGCTTATAAGCTCCGTTGTCCAGTCTATCTGACATTTCAAGACATTTGAAACCTTGGAATTTATCTGCGAGAGTTCAATGGATTCCAATTTCAATTATTGCAAATGAAAGGAGACTGTTCAAAAGCGGTCTATGAACCAATAGCGATACTGTAATGGTATTTGTGTAGGGATGCCTCATTTACATATTTGTGCAAAGGGGCATCTAAATCTGACCCTGCAGAGTTGAGATATACAGGCTGGATTTTTAATCATTATAATTACAGGAAAAAGTTTTTAGAAGACCATGCATAACTTTTTGAGGTATTCTAAACTGCACTAACTCATTTAGGAAAAAGTGTACAGTCAGCGAAAAAAGTGCTGACCAAAAGCGGTCTTTGAACCAATAGCGATACTATAATGGTATTTCTGTCGAAATACCTCAACTTTATCCATATGCAAAGGGGCATCAAAATTGGTTAAAAAACCACGTCCTAAATCTTTGAAACATTTTTTTGGGATTTTAGCATTTGTTTCGCTGACTGTACTGTTTTTCCAAAATGTGTAAATGCAGTTTTGAATATCTCAAAAAATTATAAATAGCCTCCTACAAATGTTTTCCTGTAACTAGAACGGTTAAGGTACCTGACCTATGAGCTAGTCTCGAAATTCCACCCTGTATATCTCAAAACTGCCGGGTCAGATTTTGATGCCCCTTTGCATATGGATGAAGTTAAAGTATCTATACAGAAATACTATTACAGTATTGCTATTGGTTCAAATTCCGCTTATGGTCAATACTTTTTTAGCTAACTGTACACTTTTTCCAAAATGTGTGAATGCAGTTTAGAATATCATAAAAAGTTATGGATGGTCTCCTAGGAACGTTTTCCTGTAACTAGAACGGTTAAGGTACCTGACCAATGAGCTAGTCTCGAAATTCCAACCTGTATATCTCAAAACTGTAGGGTCAGATTTTAATGCCCCTTTGCATATGGATGTAGTTGAGGTATTTCTACAAAAATACTATTACAGTATCGCTATTGGTTCAAAGACCGCATATGGTCAGCACTTTTTTCGCTGACTTTACACTTTTTCCAAAATGAGTTAGTGCAATTTAGAATACCTCAAAAAGTTATGCATGGTCTCCTAAAAATGTTTTCCTGTAACTATAATGATTAAAAATCCATCCTGTATATCTCAAAACTAAAGGGTCAGATTTTGATGCCCCTTTGCACAAATATGTAAATGAGGCATCCCTACACAAATACCATTACAGTATCGCTATTGGTTCATAGACCGCTTTTGAACAGTCTCCTTTCATTTGCAATAATTGAAATTGGAATCCATTGAACTCTCGCAGATAAATTCCAAGGTTTCAAATGTCTTGAAATGTCAGATAGACTGGACAACGGAGCTTATAAGCTTATAAGAGAATAAACATTTAAAGTTTCATATAAAAGTGTTTTTGCAGCAACGCGACGTTGTCAACATTATGAATTTAAATATTAGCAGCTACTGAAAGAAGATGTCAACACATTTATGAAATTTCAGCGCCGAACAAAATGCAATTCTTGTTCAAAATATTCAATTTTCAATTCAAAGCGCGTCCGCTTTGCAATTTCATATTCTATTTCAATAACTTTAGAGTTCTATTTTTGCTATATTGTATCAGTTGCTGGGTTTTTGTGTCGACGTGATGTACAAAAGTAGCTAGTGTTGTTCGTGACGTACAGCGTGTGATAGATTATTTCAAATAATATACTCCAAATAACAAAAATAAATATGTGTATGTGACTTCTGTGATGATGATGATGATGTTTCGATGTAGTTTCTGTCCAAATAGAAGGAATTTAGTAAAATATAAGAGGTTTATTACATGATTTTAGAATATCAGTAAATAACTATGTAAATAACACATATTATGTAATTATTGTTATGTAGAAGTGATCAGTAAAGCTTTTTACAAACATATTAGCAAAAATCCCGGTTCAAAAAGCTCTATTTTTCATTTTTATAAAACAAATGCTCCAACAGGCGATTGTGACGTCACTTGTTTACGTCTTGATATAAAAGGCTCTGCCGTTTGGTGAGCGACATCATTCTGTCTTCAACTTTCAAACCGAGCAGAGCTCTAACACTACGGAATACAAGCTAAGTAAATATTATATAGTTAATGTAATATAATATAATATTATTTGTAGTGTTTCGCTGGCTATGTTGGTTCAAAGATCATAATAAGGTACAGTTTATCATTTTATTTCATTAAATTAATTTGGATCTTATTTTATGATTTATTTTTGTGATATGATTTTATATTAAATAATTTCGATAACTTAGTGGATTAGATAATGTGTGAATATCTTGAATATTTTACGATAAAACAAAGTGTTAAAAAGTATTTGTAGCATAGACCCAATTAGATGTCAATAAATTAATGTTATTTAATAATTTGGTATTATTTCATATTTTAATCACATATAAATACATTTTTTTATTATCAGAAGTGAGGAACCGAACTTAACTATTTAATTTTACAGGAAGTGTTGGCGTGGCTTCCAAATGGATCCAGCCGTGGTGGAGAGTCTGCTGAAGGCTATTCGAGACGCAGTAGCTGACAGACGTCGTGGTGACGACGTGGTGCTGCCGCCATTTGATCCAGACAAAAATGAAAAGGGTGCGGAGAGCTGGTGTTGTACCATCAGCTCCATTGCCGAGGACTTGGGATGGAGCAGCATCACGACGGTGGCTAAGGCAGGTAAAGCCCTGAAGGGTTCTGCTTTATTATGGTATGAAACGTGGGATCCCGAGGAAGGTAGAACATGGGATGTTTTTAAAACTAATTTAAAAGATTTGTACCCCGAAAAACGTAACTTGGCTGAAAAATTGTCGAAAGCAGTATTGTTGACATCTGAATTAGCGGTATCATATTGTGAATATGCTAGGGAGAAGCTTAGACTTTTAAGAAACACCAAAGTAGCTTTTACTGAGGAACAACTAGTCGAGCTTGTTTGTGGAGGAATTCATGATATGACTGTTAGAATGGCTTCGCATAATAGTCGTGTTAAAACCACTGCAGAACTAATCTCACTATTTACGACATACTCTAAAAACCCAAGAAAACGCCCTACTGACAGACACGACAGTAATAATGATCTAAATGATACTTCTAGTAACAAACGTCCAAAGATTGAAAATTCGGGGGGTACTAAACGTTGTTTTATTTGCAACAAATTAGGCCATCTCAAAGCACAATGCTTCAAAAACCCTGATCAAGTCAGCAGTCCAACTGACTATAAAACCCCATCTGACACCCCACGACCAGTTCAATGTTCACATTGCAAGAAACTGGGTCATACTGACGCCACTTGTTACTTTAAGCAACGCAGTACACCCACGACTACTACAAACACACTGACAAAGACTGACGATGTAAATTTTCAAGTCACGCAGAAGTCAAAGGGCTTCAGCTAACTAAAATCACAATAAACGATATAAATATTGATGCTCTTGTAGATACCGGTGCAAGTTGTAGCATTATGAAGGATTCGGTAGCTAGACGATTAGGTTGTAAACTTGATCCTCATTTGGCAACTCTCCATGGGATAGGTAGTGGTAGATTGCGTATTTTTGCTAGAGTAACAGTTCCTGTTAGATTTGATGACACATGCCTTGAAATTGAATTTTTCGTTGCTAGGGATAAAGACATCCATTATGACTGTTTGATTGGTCGTAACATAGTACAATATCCTGATATCACTGTTGTAATTGACTCTTCAGGCTGTAGAGTAACACGTAACACATTATTATCAGAGCCGGCTAACGTTATTAACGTAATCGAATACTGCCTCAGTGCAGAGTTGCACCAACTACAGGAATCAATAAGACATCTAGACTCAGATATCCAGGCTAAAGTTATAAATATATTTAAAAAGTACCCATCAGTTTTACCGTCTCCAAATGACATTGGAACGGTTAGAACGGGTGAAATGCACTTACGTTTAAAAAGTGATGAAATTGTCCACTATAGACCTTATAGATTAGCACCTGTTGAGAGGAAAAGGGTTGCAGAGATTTGTGATGACTTATTAAAAAAAAATATAATACGAGAAAGTGATTCACCGTACGCCAGTCCCATTTTGTTAGTCAAAAAGAAAGATGGGACTGATCGTATGTGTGTAGATTTTAGAGCATTAAATAAATTAATAGACAAGGAAAGATACCCTCTCCCTCTCATCGAGGACCAGTTAGACAAATTAGGAAACTCCAAATATTTTATTTCAATAGATATGAAAAATGGATTCCATCAGATTCCTATGTCACAAGACTCTATTATGTACACAGCGTTTGTGACTCCAGATAATCACTTCGAATTTTTAAAAATGCCCTTTGGTATATGTAATGGACCTTCAGTCTTTCAAAAGGCTATCAATAAAGCTGTTAAACACCTTACATTTCTGTTAGTGTATATAGATGACTTATTGATTCCATCACAAACGATTGATGAAGGTTTACAATACTTACAACAAACTATAGAGGCTCTTAGTACCGCGGGATTTACAATTAACCTCAAGAAATGTAAATTTTTTGTACAAGAATTAGAATATTTGGGCCAAACTATTTCACAAGACGGAATAAGGCCCAGTAACAGTAAAGTGGCTGCTCTTACTGATGCTCCAAATCCTGTTTCTGTGAGAGAAGTACGTCAATTTATGGGATTAGCTAGTTATTTTCGTAGATTCATACCTGAATTCGCGTCACAAACAGCCTGTATTACCAAACTTACAAAGAATGACCAAAAATGGGAGTGGGGTCCAGAACAAGATAGAGCTAAAAATTATGTTATAAAACATTTAATATCAAAACCCTTACTGACTGTGTTTAACCCAAATTTGACAACCGAACTGCACACAGATGCTAGCTCCATAGGTTACGGTGCAATCCTTATGCAAAAAGTTGATAATCAGAATAGAGTAGTAGCATACTATAGTAAGAGAACTACCCCAACCGAATCAAGATACTGTTCTTACGATCTAGAAACACTGGCGATTTATAATGCTTTAAAACATTTTAGAGTGTATTTATTGGGCATAAAATTCACAATAGTAACAGACTGTAACTCTATTAAATCTACTATGACAAAAAAAGATCTCACACCTCGTGTTGCGAGGTGGTGGACTTTTATGCAAGATTTTCAATTCGATGTAGTTTACAAAAAAGGTGTGTTCGTACAACATGTAGATTATCTTAGTCGAAATCCCTTAGTTATCAAATCACCGGTTATTAATTTAATCGAGGAAAATGATAATAATGTCCCGCCATCATGGTTAAAAATTGCTCAACTAAACGATGATGAAACTCAAAGGATAGTAAATCAAATTCAAACAGGTGAAATTGATGCCAATCAATACACAATTCGGAACAATTTACTGTATTATAAAACTAATTTAAATGCTACACCTAAACTATTCGTCCCAAAAGGTTATAGACTTAGTATGCTGCGTCTCTTTCATGATGACAACTGCCATGTAGGGTACGATAAAACACTTACTAAAATCCGAGAACATTTTTGGTTTCCTAGCATAGCGGCATTTACAAAAAAATATATTTCACATTGTCTAATATGTACTTCAAAAAAGACTCACACTGGACCTAAACAGGGACTACTCCACCCAATCGAAAAATCTATTCCCTTTCACACATTACATCTTGACTGTACTGGACCTTTCAGACAATCTATGGAAGGATACAAATACATACTGTTAGTTGTAGATGGTTTCACCAAGTTCTGTATATTGAAACCCCTTAAAAGTCTTAATGGTCGTGAAATGATGTGTACTATTTCTGAGACAATTACTTTATTTGGCACTCCTACCATTGTAGTCACTGATAGAGGGACAAATTTCGCTTCCAATCAAGTACAGTCGCTATTTAGAGATATGCAAATTCAGCATCATATGATATCTACTGGAACCCCTCGTAGTAACGGCCAAGTTGAAAGATACGTAAATACAGTTATAAATATGATTACCACGACAATAAATAACACATCAGAATGGCCAAACGTTTTATGGAAAGTACAATTGTCTCTTAATACCACTATTCAAAAATCCACTGGTTTTTCTCCAACACGATTATTAGTAGGTAGAGAAGGAAATATACCATCCATACAAGCTCGGCTAGATGAGGTAGTTGATGACTCAATACAACCAATTATAAATGTACAAGCTGATAGGGAATTAGCTCAGCAACGTCTTGTAAATATTGCTAACCAGTTCAAGAAGCGTTTTGATACAACCAGACGAACCAATAAAACGTACAATATAGGAGACGTCGTTTATGTAAGCCAAGATCACAGACGTCATGATAAACTAAATTCAAAATATAAAGGTCCTTACGAGATAATAGAACAATTGCAAAATGATAGGTTTTCCTTGAGAGGTCACAATAACTTGCGAAACATTACAGTAGCTAAAGAAAAATTGCGACTCTGGCCAGGTGAATGGATTGAACAAAACGTTTCTTTTGAACTACCATAATATTATTGTCATGATGTATTACCGTGATAGATTATGTTAAATGTTTAATTAAATACTAAATGGAACTGTGGATTAGTTAATTTATTATGTAAAATGTTTAATTATTAAATACTTATTGATTGATGGATTAATATACTAAAATGTAAAGCTTGATTAAACTATGGAATAAATATTACTTCTAATAGAAACATCTAAATAAAAATATTTATAAGATTAATTTGATATGATAGATACTGTTATACTAAATTAAACTGTGAATTGAGTAATACTTATAACAAAATATAGTTATTAATTTAAGCAAGGTAAATTTTATTTTATGTTCTTCAGTAGATGAGAAAATGTATAAAATGGGAACATACACATATTTAGGTAGAGTTTTCCGCTGGTCGCTTCTGATCTGATGTTAGCTTGAATGTCACTAGCAGCGGGTGGCAGGGCTAATATGTCAAGTTCACAAGTCAAATAATAAACTGCTAGTCGATAACTGGTCTGATACTTCACTGGTACTCATGGTGTAGCAGGTGATTAGGTGTTGTATGGCAAGTCCAGATATCACAAATAATAATGAACTGCTAGTCGGTCCCTGGTCTAATACTTCACTGGTACTCATGGCGTAGCAGGTGATTAGGTGTTGTATGGCAAGTCTAGAGATCACAAATAATGAAAATTCTGTTGGGAAGACTTAATTTCATATGGCAAGGTTAGAAATTATAATGGTTGTGTACTTCGAGAGCGAAGTACTGGTCAGTTTGGCCGTGATAGATTATTTCAAATAATATACTCCAAATAACAAAAATAAATATGTGTATGTGACTTCTGTGATGATGATGATGATGTTTCGATGTAGTTTCTGTCCAAATAGAAGGAATTTAGTAAAATATAAGAGGTTTATTACATGATTTTAGAATATCAGTAAATAACTATGTAAATAACACATATTATGTAATTATTGTTATGTAGAAGTGATCAGTAAAGCTTTTTACAAACATATTAGCAAAAATCCCGGTTCAAAAAGCTCTATTTTTCATTTTTATAAAACAAATGCTCCAACAGGCGATTGTGACGTCACTTGTTTACGTCTTGATATAAAAGGCTCTGCCGTTTGGTGAGCGACATCATTCTGTCTTCAACTTTCAAACCGAGCAGAGCTCTAACACTACGGAATACAAGCTAAGTAAATATTATATAGTTAATGTAATATAATATAATATTATTTGTAGTGTTTCGCTGGCTATGTTGGTTCAAAGATCATAATAAGGTACAGTTTATCATTTTATTTCATTAAATTAATTTGGATCTTATTTTATGATTTATTTTTGTGATATGATTTTATATTAAATAATTTCGATAACTTAGTGGATTAGATAATGTGTGATCTTGAATATTTTACGATAAAACAAAGTGTTAAAAAGTATTTGTAGCATAGACCCAATTAGATGTCAATAAATTAATGTTATTTAATAATTTGGTATTATTTCATATTTTAATCACATATAAATACATTTTTTTATTACGTGCATGTCCGTTGTCAGTTTTCATAGCTTTTTGTACAGACAGATAAATCAAAGTAGCGATAAGCGCTTTGTTTTCGATCTGCGCGGAGTCCTAGCATCAGCTTAATGACTAACATACTCACTCTTACGATTTTGCTTTGGCACTGTTTTTTATCGAGTGTGGATTGCAATCACACACTACAATTTAAAAGATACCACTATGGTGTGAGCGCAATGTAAACAGGCTAGTATCGCAGTCACCCATCCAATGTACGAGTAAGTGTTATAATTCTATTAAGATTTCGATTTTAGAAGTAGAAAAACCATTATTTATAGTGTTAAGCTGACTTCCCATATAAAAGCCAAACAATTTATCCACAAGTATATTTTGTGAAAACTACTCAACTAACAGAACCTAACCCAATTTAATATCGCCACTCCTCTCGCAGATAAGCCGGCTAAGCCGAAAAGGATGAGTCTGGAAACAAAGCGAGATAAATAGAGTTACATCCCGCCCTGTCGCCTAATTCTCGACAAAGGAGAGCTACTCGTACAATGGGCAATGGCCCGGGTTGGCCCACGATAATTGGAAGGACTCGAGCACCATGTAATTAATTGTTTGACGATTTGTTTTAGGTCAAAGCTGAATTCTACGCATCAAAATTCTGAATCTTAATTTAGTTTGGGGCGTAATTGGTTTTAGTTTTCAGGGTAATGAAGATACATCGTATGTGGTAAACTAAATTGATGGCAGCCTTCGTTGGAATCTGTTGCCGCAGACTTGATATTAATTTCACTTAAAACTAGTTGCAATATTCCCGTTAATCTAAATAAGGTTGTCTTAGTAGTGTACGTGTAACGTCCGATATTCATCGCGCCGACTTTGATATCAGTGTGATCATGTGAGCTATTAATTAGCAACCAACTAGCCATCACCCACAACTCATAAAATATAATAAAATCATGTTTGAGCTTAGACGATTTTAAGTTTTACCGTGTTGCAGAAAAATGCTTTTGTTGTTGCTATTCTATTGTAGAGATACGGTGGTCATGATGAGTAGGCTGATCAGCGTAGAGAAGGAATTTCACGAGTTACTCTTTCATCCTCAAAAGTTATTTTCCAAATATTGTATTAAATATCCCAAAAAACGCAATCCTTTAATATCGCGCCAACACTCGTACCTGTATGTTTCCCTTAAATTCATAAATTAATGTCATAACTTGAACAAATGCCGGCATTTTATCGGAATAAACGAAGTTATAATTACATGACATCAACAGTCAGCCGCGAACAATCCTCCGTAATTATATACGTGACACCTGGCTTGTACCTGGCTTTCATTGTAAAACAATCTTTATACCTAACCGTACCTGAGGGTTCACTTTGAGGGAACTGTTGTTCATTTTTGAAATCAAACCTTCATATTTGAAGGGGCCTTCCAAGCGTAACAATCGAGACGCTACTAAACGATACCATTGCGAATTTTTATGCTTCTTTTTTACCTATACAAGTTCCAGAAATGACTTTGAGTGAGTGAGTGAGTACAATATTGTGGTGAACTGGTGAAATAGGTACGGCGTGTATTCGTATTTTGCAGACGACAGCGTGTGGCCGTCACTTATCACGGCACGCGAAACGACGATTTGTAGCAACACGATGTTAAGGGATGTAGGTGGGAGATTAGATCATAACTTACGTTGGAAAATGTATGAAACAGAGTTGTGAGAATAACATATATGTATGAAATAATAGCAACAATAACTTTGGATGTTAGATCAATGGGTTAGAATACTTACTGACATCGTATCTTTGGCAAAATGTTCTTTGATAATGTTCAAGTAGGTACTCTTGAAGTGGTACCTCCAAATACATATTTTGCAGGGGCTCACATTTTTCTGAAGTTAAAATTCCATACGCGAATCAGTTAATTGTTCAGTTTTGCATCAACATTTTAACTGGAAACAAAATAATAATCCTAATATTTCATAACATTTCTAACATGTTACAACATAATACTAAACATAACGCTCATAAACTGCACGCCTAAAATCATATTGCATGTTTTACACATAATATATAGCTTCGCAAATAATTAAACGGAAAGCTCAAAGCTTTTCCGATCAAACAGCCCGCAGTTCCAGCTCTGAATAAACAGACATACGTACATACTATGTAAATGTATGTTCAGTTTGAAAATATTCAAATATGCCGAATGGCTTTGCTTTGCCCAGTTCTCGGAATCATTGTGAAAATACACCCAGTAGCCTTACTCTCATTCATGGTAAGAAACATCCGAATATTCATCAAACGAACGAAAATAAGAACGGGAATACGGCCTCAGTTCCACAAAACAGGCTAGTTCTAGACCGCTGTTTCCAATTTCACAGAACCGAGAATATTCGAGTTTAAATTCATATAAGCGAATGAGATGCAACATGAAAATACTTGTTACAGTACATCCCCGAGGACGGCCAGTATAAAGCTAACACTATTGGCTGAAAAGTTATTTAATAGGTATTTATACACATATATATATGGTTGTGGGTTCGAATCCCGGCTGTGCATCAATGGATTTTGCGTTTCGTAAAATTTATATGCGCTTTAACACGTGCTCTAAACGGTGAAGGAAAACATCGTGAGGAAACCAGTTAGTGTTCTTACAGGCGGCGATGGGCTTGCAACCTGTCACGTATGGAATCCTAACTTCTGCAAGATGTGGGCATGTATCAAATATGTGTTTGGACATGCCTCTGACTACCCCCCTTAGACATCTTCAAAGGATCTGGAATAAGTAACATAAAAAGATCTAAGAGAATGTCTACCGCACCTTGGGGATACAGTCGTGAACCTGTTTTTTTTTTTTTTTTTTTATACACATATTCATTACAGAAACACCTATAAAATATTTTTCTTCAGTGTGTCGTACATTTAAAAATATATATATATATAAATCGGAGCTCTTATGTTGACGATTTAAATGTTTTAGTATGAATCACAGAGTCAATAAAAATCGCTAGAGAATTAAATAGTCTACTTTGACGACATTTTTAAAGCATGAAATAAAATCTGTTTTAGTGCTGAATTATTCATCAATTGTGTCGGGTATGTCTTGCAAGATAAAAAATGAAGTGGTATTTGATTTGTTTCTTTATTTTAATTTAAATAACAATTATTTTTTCTTACTACGAAAGTATGAAACAAGACAGGATCACAAAAAAATACAATACACATAGACAAACATATAGATAGGTACATTATTTGGCACATGCCCAGTTTCCGCAAAGCTTGCAGTCCATCCATGACAGATTGGAAGCCAATCCGCAAGTTAAGATTTGAGCCAGGTATAAATCAATTTATATTTTCCTCTCGTAGCAGTTGAAATATTTCGTTCGTTTCTTGCAACGCTGAGAAAATACAGAAATTGATGAGACCGCAGCTGAGGAATCCATCTTTATCTCTGCTTCGGATATTTCAAGCATTTCAACTTCCAGTTCTAATGCAACAAGGGAATTGGATTCACTTTTAGTAATCAGGTTATTTATAAGAATTATAAGAATAATAATTATTCTTGACAACTCTGCAACAACTATACGTAAAGATTAAATAATTTACAAAATCTGAAGCAGTATCAACTACATATACGAGTAGGAACAAAATAAATAAATAACAGCCAACAGTCATTGAAATCTCGCAGTCGTATGAAATCTCGCATATTTCACATGCATCGTACGCGCTTATTTTATAAAATGTGAAAGGTATCCCAAAACTGATGACGTCATATAATGTTGGACTAGTTGCTTTTCCATGACCCAAATTTTTGCTCCAACAGGTTTCATCTTCATCGCAATGAATTTAAGGTTGAATTTCCTTCATAAAATAGGGGAAATAGAAAATATTGGTTGCACAGCGACCTTGCAACGAGGAAATAACCACTCACAGGTGCCGGTCAATCTAGATCGCGTTTATACATTTAAGCAAGCGATTGCCGACCTTATTGAATTATAGTATCGAACATACCCACCTCGCTTGTAAAATATTTTACGTGCTATTTTTCTGTACGTTTTTGCAAGCATAAAACATTTCAGAACAAGGATTCCTATGAGTTTTTATAAAGAAAAACAAATGGCATAAAACAATATTTGACCTTAGGTACTTAAGGAATTCAATGACTAAGGTCTGAATGAGTCTACCGTCCTTAGAAGTACCATACCAGACAACTTGCATTACACAGTTACTCGTATTAATAACTTGTAAGGTTTGAGAGAGTGTGTGCGTCGTTTGAAGGACGATATGCGTTAGAAAGGATTGTATGTTGAGATGACGACTTATGAACTCTTGTTGTGCCATCCCTAAAAATGATGAAGATGCTGATGATGATAGCGAATATCAAAGGAAAAAGTAATATGGCTATAGGATTTCATCATTTACGCAAACAATTTAGTTTTTCTTAGTAAAGTACATTTTTATGATCCGGCGTAAAAGTTTACGTTCGTTAGGAAACTAGTTTATAGCGGGTCTTAGCCGCCATTACGATTATTGACTGCCTTAACTACACTCGTAAAATACACTTCATGTCTTCTTTGCTTGCTAAATTAAATAACTAACAATCTATGGAAGTAGATTAGAAGAAGTTAAACCCTGAGGGCCTTACTAATAAACGTGGTGTAAAGTTATTCCTCGGAATAAACTAAAAATAACCATACATTTTTACAGTTTATACTCAGGAATAACTTTATATCACGTTGTAATAAATGGTGATTAAACACAATATTGTCCATTTGGCACAAGCGAAGGAATAGGCCTTCGTGGTTTTGGTTATACGAAATAGCAATGCAGTGCAGAAACTGCCAGGAAATAGAGTTTATATTACCTCCCCTGATCTACAGAATTATCATTCAATGCAATCAATTATCGAGTTTATTTCTTAGTATTAAGACTCAAATTATCAGACTTGCTTTTCCGTTCTTGTGATGGATTTAATAAATCAACTAATCAACCCAAGGTCGGAAGGGGCAATTAATAAATCTGCTAATCGCTGGAATCCGCAATTGAAGGAGTGGCGGTCGCCCCATTAGTTGCGGTGGCCCCACTGCGGTTGTGCTCTCAATGCTTAATACACCATTTGAAACACCACAAATTAAAAGCAGACAAAGGTACGGAGGTTTCATTACTATATTTGGGGCAACATTCAGTAGTTCATTCGTATTCGAAATACTGACCGATGAAAAACACTTTTCTAGAGTAACTCGATTGGGGTAAACTGATTTTTGATGTTAAATGTTTTAGGGTATGAAATGAAATGAATTTATTTGTCTGAAGAATGGTTACTTATAGATTTTAAAGTTGATAAGTAAGTGTACGTGAGCCGGATGGACCGGGAAAAATGGGCCAACATACACGCCGTGGATGCCAGAACGACGACGGCGGCGTAGAGGTCGCCCGGAAACGTTGGCTAGATGACATCGAGGCCTTCGAGACAGATTGGTGGAGCGTGGCGGCGGATAGAGACCGTTGGAAGAGTTTGGGGGAGACCTTTGCCCAGCAGTGGGACGACATAGGTGGATTAAAAAAAGTAAGTGTCACATTCTCCACCGTATCAACACGGTATACAAATCTTTGGTAATTACATAAATGGAATCAGAAAAAAATATACTTAATAGTCAAATCATGTCTCAATAGGTAGGTACAATTTAATTTAGTAGTTTAAATATTGTAGTTTAGGTTAGCTTACCCTTGTCCATACAATTAATGGATTAAATAAGGGTTAATTAAAGAACGATTCGTGCAAAATAACTAGCAAAACGTAGACAGTGCAAAATAAATATAAACTGTATTTATTCATAGCATTAGATAGTTTTTATATGGCCAACGATGGTAACGGAGTTTTAAGAACCCCTAGGCTGTCATAGCTTAGCGACTTTATAGCCGGGGCCGAAACGCTATTATATTAATTTCAGTTTATTCGCACTCAAACTAAATTCAATGAACCCTTAATTTCCCGGGTTTATGGCTAAAAGCATACAAACATGGATGGCTATAATTCCCAATAACACATTCGAAATGGTATCCGCTCTCCCTTCGCCCAATCACTATTCAATATTGTAAATACGGGAACACGAGTAGCCTTTAATTGATAA
Source organism: Epirrhoe tristata (assembly GCA_951394285.1). NCBI lineage: Eukaryota > Metazoa > Arthropoda > Insecta > Lepidoptera > Geometridae > Epirrhoe > Epirrhoe tristata. The sequence continues at coordinate 150,607 of OX596146.1, forward strand.
CACGACTGTGCTTAGCACCAGTTTGTGTACCCTTCACAGTCCGCAGTTCACACGGCCATGCATTGATACGTTACATGCTTGTTATAAATACGCATATCTAAATTGTGATCTAAACACGAATACCTACATTTTCTTCGATTGGCTTTCACTAGAGCTTGACTAGTTTTAAGAAGATGGATCATGGAATAATGTTAATTTTTCACACAACACGAAAAATTCACAAACAGAAAGAAAAAAAAAACATCTACTTGATTAAACAACCAAAGTACTTATTAGTAACCAACTCAGATGAAAGTTTTTTTTATGCCACATGCAGGCCTCTGTCATCGCATAACCGAATGTACAGCCAATTTACAAACTACCCAAGTAAACTTCTGTAACTTGGGACCTATTTAGCATTTTTACACAGTTTTGTGTACCTCTCTGTGGTATCAAACACGTCATAACTAGTGCTACAGGTACGTAGCGTGGAACGTAATCCGCTTTATCACAGAATGCAGGATAGTTCGACAACCAGTATACAATATTTGCAATATTTTGCTGCGTACATCCATACTTATACAGTGTACGTGTGTTTGTATGTATGTATTCTCTTTGTTCTGTGCCCTCTTTGTTGTCTCTGCTTCATTTTGAATGTTATTTTACAGCGTAGGCTATTGTGGCTTGTATTTGCGAAATATGTTTAATAAACATGGAGGATTAACTAATTATTTTGAAATCTACTAATGGTAGGTAGTAGTAAAGGGCACATTAAAATAGGAGATTATAATTATGACGAGAAGCAAATCTACAAGAGAAATAACTACATCCAATATTAATAATTTAAACTCTAATGTATTACAGTTGTGTATGAGTAATAAAAAAAGCCACGTTGGCCGAGGTGGGTAGTGCCTGAACATTTTATTCGTTTATTTGACTATATCTTTACACATCTTCAAATGATCTTCAGGATTCTAAGGATTTGGTCATACATGGATTGAGGATACAACCGAAAAACACAAACATAGGAAATGTTTGTGTTTTACAAGTTACTCTACAAAAATGCTTCTTCCGTAGAGTTGTTCTTCTTCCGCTGCTGCGTCAGGGCCGGAGAGAGCCGCGTGTGTCTTATGATAGATTATCAGCCACACTACCAATAAGAGCACACGCAAGGCTCCCTCAGCACCCTTGTTCTTCATCTCTTCTTGTTGTGTTTTCGTAGTTTCTGATACTCACGACGCAGGGAATCTTAGCTTTTGACTATGTATATGACTGTTGGGTGTTAGAAAGATCTACCTCTGGAATGATCTTTCAGTTTCTTCAGTTCTTGCGAATGTTAGCCCCTAGTTTTTTTATTTTGTTATAAAATATTTAAGACTTTCAAGACATATACTGCAATATTATATAACAATAAATAGAGCTTTAAAGAATAAATCAGTACAAAAGTATACTCATGTTTAAACCTCTTTTGTTTTAACTCTTCTAATTTTTAATAAGGTCGAGACGTGTCGCGTCGATCGCTTGAGTGGGCTTTACTGAAGTTAAATAATTCGCGAATCAATATGAGCTCAAAGTCGATCAAAGTTACAGCATTCAAAATGTCGAAATTATACCTTAAGTTTTCTTAAAAAGTTGAGTGCCTTTTATGTCAAGACACTTAGGTACTCTTAACTTGAATCCAAATAATACTTCACATTTTCTTATCCTAAAGTACTTTTAAACTAAAGGTATGTACTGATGTTGATACAGTCAACTTTGATAATATCTAACAGTGAATTTTTGAATAACAATATTCCCCTAACTACTAGACAACGAAGGTGTTCGTCACACTAAACGTCGATACTTGAACGTGATGTAAACTACAACAAGATACTTAGGTCGCAAAATAACATAGTTGAGAAGAATTACTACCTTGTTTAAATATTCTAGTCCATAAAAAGTTTCTCAGTTATGTTATTGAATAATGATTATTGATTTTAACTCTAAAGAGTTGAGCGTCACCTTTCTCCCACCGCGCGGGGTGTGGCACAGATCATCTCTTGCATTTTCGTCATCTCAGAACTTTCACCGTTTTCAGACTTGTTTGAAGCAAATAAGTTATTATAAATATTTAGATAAGATATTTTAGGAGTTGACAGTACCAGTCTTACGAGTTAGTTCGAGAGTTGAGATACCGTGAATTTCTCAAATAACTTTGCAACTATTCAACCGATATAGAAAACGGTATGCTGAAGTTTGAGCTCTTTGAATTTTAGATTTTGACTCCGCGTTTAGTAAATAGTTGATAGATTAGACTTGACATTTACAAACAAAGTGTTTTAGCAGTATAAGAAGTTGCGATATAGAGAGATGTTTCAATGTGACCTAATTGACTCCGACTTGAAATGTTACTCCCAACTCATGATTAACAACTTAAGTTAGGTACTCATTCGAAGTAGCTATTGACTAAAATCCTAAATTTCACAATGTTCCCGCGGTTGTCTTAAATTTACTTCCAATAAATTTAGCTGTAAGAGCACCTAGGAAGCCTGTTTGGAGCAGATTCGGTTACAGGCTCTCTACTCCACTCTAACCTGATTTGAGGTAAATTCTTCCTATAATCTAAAGGGCCAGGGGCATACGATACCCGACCTATAGGAAGCAATGGAATACAAGTATTTTCTCTAAGTGATTCTACTGGTCCTACTGAATAAATGCTTTTTGCCTTTGTCTTTATATTGTGAATTTGTTACAAATTTGCTTTTTAAACAAATAGTACGCTTTGAGATTCCTTTTTGGCATAGAAAGTTAATGTGGTTATCTAGATGAACAGAAACAGTGATTTCTTACAGAAACACAACAGTATTAATCAGGAAGAGAGAGATCAATGTATAGGCAATACAAAAATAATTTCCAATCTTTCATCAAATTACTTATGTCCACCATATGAGTCGTACTTTTAGTAATTGTAGGAAACATGGCAATTTAGATTAGTATTATAATTGAAATTTGTTTTTAGAACTCTAACTCAAAACAAAATCCGTCTCAAAAACTAGGTCCGTGGGGTTCTGGAGCCCTTCGGGTTTTCAAAATTCTTTCAGGGCGTCTGGTCGAAGCGACGCGTGATCCGAGGGCTGGCACATTTTTGGCTCAAAGGATCAGCATTGCCATCCAGCGTGGTAATGCCGCCAGTGTTTTGGGCACGCTTCCGACTGACAGTGACCTGGATCAGTTGAGCTATCTATAGATCGTTTCTAACGATCCTTAGATAGCTTGACTAATCCTGTTGTATTTTGTAAATATATGTAAATATGTAGTAGCTTAGTTTCTGTAAATAAATGTATAAACAAAATCCTTACAGAAATTTGTTTTTCTGTACATCGCATTAGATATTTCAAAATGTCCGCTATTTAAATAGAACGCGGAGAATAGCTTTAAAAGCGCCATTCTGAAATAACCGTTATTCAAACGCTCTACTCCAGGTGGGTAATAGTCCTGATTATATTCCCGGGTAATATTCCCGTGGGAATATCTCCTGGCTATCTATTAGCGGGAGTTTTCCAGACGACCGCGCGGCCAATCCAGAGATTTACTAACATTGACTCTGCTAATATCTGCTACATTTTGCTTTATGAAGACGCACGGTCTGGTTAAAAGTTATTTGTGAGTTAAACGGAACATTATTCTCCAGTTTAGCGAGAAATATATATAGTTATATATTTATTTCAACTTTACTTAGATTACTTACATAAAGAGCAAACCAAAAACCACGAAAATTTGACCGTTTTTACATAGACGGTACGTTTTTCGCTTGGACACAAGAAGTGCCGGATTCAATTGATCTATTGAACAAGTATGCCCTATAGGTGTAAATCAGAATGTCTCTATCTTCTAAATATTTTGGAAGAGCGCATGCTTATCGATACTTCCTTTGAGAAACAGTCGTGACTTTACTTGATTCATTTTTAAACAACTTCAAAAAAGGAAGAGGTTCTCAATTCAATAACACGCCTCGAGTGTGCAGAAAATTGCACAGTTTTATCATATAAGATATTTTTCTTTAAAAAATTTAAAATTATTTTAATGTTTTATGAATACAAAAGTACAAACGTGATGGCGACTGTACGTGCCCACAAGACGCGGTAAACATTCTCTCAGAATCTTTACAATATTAATGTCATAAATAATTTATCATCAGTCATGTAGGGTAGGCGTATTGTTCTATAGAAACAGCCTTCTTCATTATACTGTGCTTAACCACCCATATCACATACCTACAACAAGCAAAGATTATCCTTAAACGCCATTTACACGATACTATTCTGGCATACCATTCTTGCCTCTTGCTTTCTCAAACTCATCGGAGCAAGAGCTGTGTTAAGAGACAAGAATGGTATGCGAAAATGGTATTGTGTAAATGGAGTTTTACGATCGACAAAAACACGAAAAGCGCCATCTCAGTAAACGGATGAGAGAACCATGAATAATGCACTCGCTACATTATTCACTACGGGTTAATCTACTGCTCAAATTCAACTTGGCAACGACCTGCCCAGCACTATGCTAGTGGGCTTGGTAGTGGGCTTGGTAGTGAAGTGAACATCGTTTATACAAAAATTTAAAGCGATATATTAACGCAATGATAAATAAACACTTGCTCGAACAAGTAAAGAATGGCGGGGTGAAGAGGCCGCTTGACTAGTGGTATCATATTCGGAAAAAATGGCTTTCATATAATTTCATATTTTTAATGACCAAAAAAAATTTTAAACATGGTCTTGGTGCCTGTTACTGATCACATTTATGTAGTTAAAACTAAAAAAAAACAGAAAAATATAACTTAAAAAGGAGACGAGACGAGTCAGACATGGATACAGGATAGCTACTGGGGTTTTACTGACTGGGGATGATGCGAGAGCATTATTAAATTAGAGTCTGTACGCGATTGTTGTCTGTAGTACTTATGTACAGTTTTCATAAAATTTTGTTCGGTTTTGGTTGAATACAATCCTTGATAACTTTGTGATAGTTAAAACAAAAATCTGACCATGCCATTATCATTTTCTACATCTACTACTTTTTGGTAGTCATAAAATAGCGGTGTAAAGCAAGAAAGCCGAAGCGCACAATTATGTGTATTTACAAAAGCTCTGATGACAAAAAAATAAACAAAAAGACTTCAGGGTTCAACTCAGTAAATCTTCAGTCGCACTATTCTTCTTGTCGTGTCACTAGTAGGTCCTTTCGAACCCACTTCCTTAGGATTGAGACGGTTGCTTAGAGCTCTCCCACTACCACTAGACCAATGCTCTTCTTACTAAGTATAGTATTAATAAGATACTAAAGAAGAGCTTAAAATACAAAAAGAAAATTTCAAATTGTAATTGTGTTTGTAGTTTATCAAAATTATACAGCTCTTGTATGAATTATACATTATTCAGAAGGAGCAGTCAATGCGGCTACAATTTGTTTATGTAACATCACTACTCTTCACACTTTACATAAACCGACAAGAATATCTCCATTATATATTCCAGCAGTAAACTGTTAAGTTTGTTATATAAAACCGTATGCGTAGAATTTTCTGTTACCTAAATACATACATTATTTTTACCAAAGATATAACTTTTTTTTCTTATCGTGTCACCAGTTCTTTCGAACCAGTGTGGTGAAAGGATTATAAAGAAAAATATGAATTTCCTGATACAGGCGGGTAAAAACAATATTTTATTTATGATCTATACATAAATCATGCCTTTTCCGGTAGGGGCAGGCAGAGACCACATACCACTTGCTTCGACCCTGACATGCAAACACATACATACTCGTATTTCACATCATTCACTCTTATTACATTTATCTTATAAGCAGGCTTAGGTTCAATTCTGTTCGCCTAGCTACGCTATCCCTTCCGTCCCATGCACACTCGCCTTATACTACGAGTATACAATACACCCTATTTCGTTAAAAGCCTCTTTCCTCTCTGCGCCCAAATTTTAGACATAGAGATAAAAATATGTTTTCAAGTGTGTATTAAGGTCAAGATCACGTCTTGGCGTCTCCCGCGGGAAATATAGACCGCGCGGGTCGGCGCATTTGTGAAATGGCTTACTTACATATCCCATTGTAGTACACTTTCAAAAGGAAAATACTTGTAAAGTCGGTTAACACTTGGTATTCAAGGCTTATATACACTATTATACGTCTATAACGATTATCCGCAGCTCGATTTTTAATGACGATCAACACAAAGTAGGCATTTTCCCTGCAACAATTGAATGTCGAATAGCTTCATGCTTAAGTTTCATCCATATGGGCGCACTGGTTAGGTCGTATCATAAACATAAAAACTCACAAACTCTTACAAAATATTATCTTAGGAAGTACGATGATGTTTCGCTTATTTAGCATTGCTCAACTAGCAGTCGGACATAGTTTGTGTTACCTAACATTTTATGCTCAATAGCTTAATAATTTTTTGCTTAACTCAGTTGAGCTGATAGAGCTATTTCAAGCATAAAGACATCATCATCATCTATACAATACATCTTAAATCTATCATAGAACAACTAGTAGTATATTATACCCACTTACAGAACCCGTAATAAAAACTGTTCATTTCTGGGCACCGCTCGCCGCCGGCGGCGTACTCGTAAATTGTACATTGGAGTGCGATAGGCTCTCCAACGGTACTCGCTCCAGGCTTATTTTAAGTCGCCATTTTTCACCGAAAATAATCGCTCTTTACCGAGTAAGTAGTTTTTGAGCAGGTACAATGTTTCAATGGTTTTGTGTATTCTATTTTTATGTTATCTTGATGCTTTTGTAGTAAAATTAGTTAGTGGTTTAATTTTGTGATGGAATGAGTGACTTTCGTAGTAAGACTTACAAATAATAGTGAAGTGATAAAAAAATTCACCACAATTATTTTACTTGTACTGTATAGAATGAAAATCTAATTTTGCGTACTTATATATTTATAAATCATAAAATAACCAGAGCTATCTATCTTGTAATATTTTATACTCTGTGATATTTACTATGTTTTGTAAAAGAAAGGTCCTGCCCACAAACAAGGCTACATCATATAATTATTATCTTGTAATAAGGGTTGACCTCTGACGTCACGCCCGCGGCAAAGTTTTTCTTGATACAAAGGTTGGGCATTTCCTTTCAACTAGTAAAATTACCTCCGAAATTAAATGAAAGTATTTTGTCTCAAAAGACTCAGACTTGAAGTTATTTCTCAGAATTCCTAATTCCAAATAATCTGTAAAGCGTTTGAGTGACAAGTTAGTGGCCATCAAATCAAATCATTTATTGCGAAATATGGTCAAAGGATCTCTGTTGACGGAGTTGTTAACCTGATCCCACATTTGGCCGCGTCGTACGCGCCGCAGTCATTATTCTATACAAAAAATGCTGATGACGTCAGCAAATGCGGCTGGCTTCTAACGTCTCAGCATTTCTTCTATTGAATTGACAGTTCGGCGCGGATAAGTCTGCGGCCGCCTTCTGTCAAGGCTTAACGACTTAAAAGCCAAGACTAACAATTTAACGTGACACTTTGTTTGTATGTGATGCCAATATTTTGAATACCAACATGGATCAAGAAATTTAAAGTTCTGAAAAATTAGCTTCTGATATTCCGGTTATCGTTTGGTTGGCTTGGTATGGACACATTATGAGGAGGGATGAAAACCATGTTACCCAGAGAGTGAATGAGTGTGGCTGGAGATTATGCAAGTAGAGGAAGGCCGAAAAAGAAGTGGTTGGATTGTGTGAGAGATGATATGAATGCGAAAGGAGTGGATACATATTTGACGAGTGATAGGAGTGAATGGAGGAAAAATACATGTTGTGCCGACCCCACTTAGCGTGGGATAAGGGCAAGGGAATGATGATGATGATGATGATTCCGGTTATCGTTTATATTTACATTTAAATAACTTTTTGAAATATCTCTTCGCTAGAATAATTTTCCTCGCAACTAAATAAAGGCTGTCCAATAAACAATCGAACGGAAAATAAAAGGTTCCTACAGAAAGGGAGCTCGTAAAAGATCAACCTTTTCAACAAAAAGTGGCTTCTAGAAACTACTCACAACAAAACTGACAAGCGTGAGTCGTACACGCACCGAGGGTTCCGTTCAAAGTCAAAGTCAAAGTCAAATAGCATTTATTCAGTAGGACCGCTGGGATCACTTGTTCAAGGATAGAAGTATAAAATGAGCTTTGTTATTGAAAAACTTTTACTGTCTTGAACAAATGTATTATGTCATTAAGAAATAATTAAATATTTTTTTTTAAGCTTGAAGCTACGCGTTCTTTCGCTCGCGATAGATTGTGCGTGTGAAGGCTGCTATTCTCTGATGTTTTTCTGTATTCCAGTTCCTTTGGACGGATAAATTAAGTAATCTTAAAGAGTAAGGTTAGCGTTCAGTAGGTAATTGATAATGCCAGTAGCGGTCACGAATTGTAAACACGCAGAGCGTCATACATCCGTTTTTATTTAGTATATCGAACCCAAGAGGAAACTATAAAAAGAGGTGATCCGAGATTAGCATTCAAAGGCAGAGGCTTCGACGGAATCGCTCGGGGGAATCCAGGGGACGATAATTTAATCAACCCCTGGTTTAGATTGACTGTCGTTTCCCGGGGTGATATTGATAGATATAAAGTAATAAAACTGAGTTGGTATTAAAGATTTGAAATGCATCCCAAAAATTACAGTTATCTGGACTTGTATCCGCCACCTTCAGCCGATCCGTGGTTGATACATAATATTAGGTATTTTTTTATGCATAATTTATTATTTTGACAGGTTTTCAGACTATTTCGATCAAGGAATTTCGACATTTTGTCTTTCATATTTGCGTTTTCGTCTCTAGATTGAAACGGTACAAACTGGTGTTCATATCACATTGATCGTAGCGATTTGCAAAAGGCGCGGCGGGACGTTGCCAAACGGACGCGATTGCGAATAACGCGCCGTTATGAACGAATATGAAGCCTATTTCGGTTATTGAGACACATAGCAATATCAATACAGCCTTCGATAAATGCGAAAAGATTTTCATCTTTATTTGTTATAGCTGCCAACTGAATAAATGAATAAAAACTCTGGATATACTCAGAAAACACCCGAGACAAATAATTGCAGATTAAAACAAAAAATTGTCTCGCCGCGTCACAGGAAATTTATAAAACTCCGTCAGCCGATTTTATCACTATCACAAATAAGGCAAGATGCGAGTAGAAAGTAATATGACAAACACTAGTATTTAAACTAGTAATAGTAGCAATCTGTAAGTAAAATGCTCACAGCATATTATAAAGATGTGGTTTGAGCAGGAACAAAAAGTTATGAAACTCAGAAATGTTACGACATAACTTTGACGATGCTAGAACGTTCTAAACTTCCGCTGAAATAATAAAAGCAAACTTGAGACACCACATTGTTTTTAAAAACAATAAAAATCGTAGCCAGTGCTACGAGATATGCCACGGTGCTACGAGATATGCTACGCTGCTTTCTGTGTTCCGCTACTTCTTATATGAACCTATTTATATGAAATTATATTAGGTATTTTTAAACACATACATAAATAGATAGATACATATTTTTTACGTTTTTCATTAACAGAGCTCCGCTGGTTTTTATGTTTAAAAAGTATTTAAATTCAAAGCGATGTCGTTTATTGACAAAATAGTTTTATTTAATAATTAAATTAAATATAAACAAATAGAATCTAAGGGAATTGGTTGATTATTTGAACGTAATATAAAATGCAACCAACATCGAGGTTGCGTTTAGATAGTGCACACAATACTCTTACAAAATTAAAACTATCGTGTCGGATGTCCAATTAGCTCAGTTGGTAATGCGGCGACACGGATCGCCGATTCAAATCCCGCAAGGCAGTAATTTCTGGGATAAGTACTTACATATTTTCGAATCTTGACGCTGTTTTTAAAATGTGCCGCAGTGTACTCAAATATCTATTATTAACAGAAATTCATTTTTTTCGTCCATTTTAAAACCAAAACAGAATATATGATCAGTGTAGCTTTGATGTCGCCCATTCCCAACTGCGATAGTGTCATACTCTGCTGCATCAATAATGATTTAAATAGAACTGTTGGATTCTAACTATATCTGATATGTATGAACTATTAACTTCTGCATAATGTGGGCATGTGCTAAATACGTTTCTTGAATCTCTAAGAATATATACTACGAGTATACTTTGAACTTTGACTGTATTTTATAGAGTTTCTGTTATATTTTTTTCATACTTTAAAAAATGTCACCAAACTTCGAGTATTTACGTTAGGACTTTGAGGGTTATTTTGCACGAAGCCTTAAAAAAAGCTATAACTTTATACAAACTATTCCGCTGTGTTCTCTTCACGTCGTAAAACCGCAGTTCTCACCACACTGGTACCTACTTTTATTGATTTTTTGTTTGAGACGGTCATTGGAGTAATATTTCTTTCTCTCTTAAATGTTTTTTGTAAAAGGCTGGATATTTCCTCGTATTTCTTATTTCATAATGCCATAAATTAACCGATGTGTCTAACCTTTGTCTGTTATTTCATTGTTTTCATTATAACTTGAGATTCCTCCCTCTTTATTCGGAGCCTGGTCTACTTAGCATTCTCTTTAAGTATTCCAAAATGTATAAGTATTTATTCTAGTAAAAATATTTTCTTTTTTAATTTATATAACATTTATATAACGCTCCCGCGGTGTGGTCTGCGGTCACTCGGGATTTTTGCATTTTTTCGAGATAAAAAGTAGCCTATGCCCTTCCCTGGGATACAACCTTTATCTATGGTAACAAACATACAGACAGACAGACAGATAGACATGCAGACAGAGCTACTTTCACATATATAATATTAGTATTAGTATGGATTTTTTGTATGTCCGTCTTCTTCTTCTATTTCTAGTGACAAGACTTCGAAGCAAAATGGTGAAAGGATTATAAGTGCGTCTCAAAGCGGCTCCTTTCTTGTATATTTTTCTGTATATTTGAGCTTGATTACGTTTTTATCTATTGTACATATTTCAAAGGTGTCTTACATAAGTGTAGTTCCTAAGTCGGCCGGCGTCTCTCAACAGCGGCCCGGTGAGGTGTCGAGACGAGGGTAGTTCAGGCTTAAGCTGGTTACCTGCAACAAAGCGGAGATACGTCAATAGAGCCTACTTTACATTTCAATAGGAGATTGATGTGAGCCAGTTTGTGGTTGAGTAACTCTTATTGGATTCACCTAAACGATTCAGAATCTCACTGATCTTATACATAACGTCATAAATAATCAATAAATTAAAAGGTAGGTACCATAAGAAAAATGTTAAGTTATAGAGATATATCGACAAGCAAATCTTAAATTTATAACAATCGATATTTATTTAATTTACCGTAAAAAAAAATAACAATATTATTTAAGGATCCTTATTCCTGTAATGGGTATCGCTATCCAATAATACCGGTGCCAAAGTAGTCCCAATGTATCACGGGAATGCCTGACGCTTACCAATATCTTCATCGACATTCCGAATAAGTAATATTCCGATAAGTAATATTCCGATAAGTCTGCGACCACCATACATGGTGGTCGCACTTATCCGCGCCGAGCTGTCAATTCAATAGAAGAAATGCTGAGACGTCAGAAGTCCGCCGCATTTTCTGACGTCATTAGCATTTTTTGCATAGAAAATTGACTGCGGCGCGTACGGCCCTAAATATTTATATCGTTTGAACGACTGACTCAATTATGTTAAACGGGTTTATTATAACTGACCGAGGTTGGGTTTAAAGAAAACAACATAACTGTATAATAATCATAATAATAATTTTATTTATTTCTCTCTCACAAGCTTTAGAAGCTAAAATTCAAATTATTCGTTCCTAGCACAACTCTAAAGGCACTTTCCTAATAAATCATTTCTGTAAGACTGACCGAGGGTCAATTAGTCTAGACCTGATCCTGACAAGCTTTGAATAACTTAATTAATCCAGACCCAACATGGACAATGTCACGAGAATTCTGTTTCAAATCAAGTCTCTTAGACTTGACAGATAAAAAACTGAAACACATTGTTTTTAGTTTTTAATTTGTAATGTATGTAGACCAAAATTTAAATTTTTTAAAATTTTATATTAGAGCATAATATTTATAGTGACAACCTTTTGATAAACCCGATTGAATTTATACCTAGATTAAAAATGAATAACATTTTCTCCCTTGCGGCCTGCATGCAGGTTGAATACACAATCCCATCATAACTAGCTTAAGATCTTGACATTATTATGTACTTACTGTATTTTGCAAATAAATTATTGGTTTGATTTGAGGAAAAACTATAATACCCCCGAAAACATTCTCTCAAATCAACGTGCCTTTGACTAGACTTAGATTAATGAACTTTACAAGTATTGTAAGCATTTAATTTGACAATGTCTAGTCAGAGGTACGTTCATACATTTTAGGAACATGCCCACTTTAAGACCCAGCAAGCGTCTTGTCACGTTTCAACCGATTTCGGCAAGAAAGCAATTATAATAGAATAGAGCGAGCTTAGTGAACAGTTTGGATATCCTTTCTCTGGGATCCCACTAAGCTATTAAGTGGTAACGAATCTGCCCAATTTGCGACGAGTTTGAGAGCTTAAGTACTCCTTTAAGACTTTTGTTCAATAACTAAACTTTTCCAATACTAAACTCTAAAAGCTACTTTTTAAGCTACCATTTCAATATTTGTTTTCATACTTCTAAAAGCAATTAATTACAAGCTAAATGCATTAGAGCCTAATCCATTTTTAAGGTTCCGTACCCTAGGCTAAAACGACGGACCCTATTACTACGACTTTGCTGTCTGTCTGTCCGTCTGTCACCAGGCTGTATCTCATGATGTATTTCTGTAAAAAACAGAATAAAATAAATATTTATGGGGGCTCCCATAGAACAAACGTGATTTTTTTTGCCATTTTTATAGATAATGGTACGGAACCCTTCGTCCGGTTTTTTTATCCTTTATAGTCAGAATAAGTCCTGATCCTACATAAGGATTACTTGTGTCGTGCGTAATTTTTTTCTGAAATAATCCTTTTATGTATGTATACCTACCGTCACAATATTTACCTATGTCATCATCAGTGGTTTATCTTCTCCTATTCAGCACGATCACCACACTGGGTTAGAAGAATCTCTGAGACCAGAAGCCCTCGTTTCCGAGTTCCCTCGTGCACAAAGGCCCACTTCCGGTGCCGGCCGCCGCCGGAAGTGGGCAGCGTGCGCCCGATAACAGAGAATTACGACTGTCGATGTAACATGCTAAATTATTCTGTAAGACTAATACTCAGCATTTTTTGGTAGTTTTTTTACTGTTTGTAACTAAGCATATAAAGTTTGTAAATGACACTACATATACACAAATATTTGATGGCAAATCTTCAATTTGTGTCACTGAATTGAAAGAACCCGTGTGATGAAAGGAGGCAAAATTGATGCCAAGGGGAAGACTGAAGCAGTTGCAAGCATTCGATTATTAAATACATTATTAGTTACATTTTGAGCATGTTAAAAAAAATGCAAGTACCTATTGCTATATTGGATGAAATTATTAATAATCGTTTATGTATTATTCTGGAATAGTGGATGCAAGTTTGGTCATGCGCGAAGCTTTGTGACGCACTTAAAATCGTAAAATCCTTTGACCAAACTGAATCGAAAGATTGGACACAACAAGATGGCATAATAAAACCAAAACATGCAGCTGAATCTCAACTTACTTTGTAGAAAAAGTACATAATATATAGTCAAAGAACCCAAGATGAAAAGATTTATCGCACCATAGCAATGTGTCCGCGTCAGTGGATCTACATAGGCCCGGTCTAGGCCCCCACCTGGGGCCCCTAATAGTGCCATTTGCGGGCTCAACCCTTGAAACCCCACGTCACTATGCGTATGACCTTTCCACGTTATTTATAGCAGCCGCTGTATATTTTTAATATCGGAGTCCACGCAGGTCGTGACCAGAATATGTGGCTGCCGTGGTCTTTAGAACGGAAGACAATCTTGATATTCTTACGGTATACTTCGGTCCTTACTGAGAAGAAAAGAATTAACCTTTTTTTGTACTTACACAAGAAAGTCGCGGGTTCAAGTCCCGAATGGTGTAATTTTTGGGATGCATTTTAAAACTTTAATTCCGTTTTATACATCTCGCTCTGGTGGCAATTTGTGCATGCGTAGCGAGATGTTAAGATGATGGTATGATTGTCTTTTTTTTATTTTATTTGGAACAACAAACAGACACATCAAAATGCTACAAGATTTCAATTGATACATTAAACCAAATGAGTATGTCCTTACGATTTGCAATAATATTATATCAAAGCCTACGCGATCTCCTCAACTATCACAAGCTCTGAACTAAAGTGTCACTCAGTAATCGTATTCATAGTGATCCCTTGGACCGGTCCCTGATAGAGCTGTAAAACATGTGCTCAACCAAAGCCTATAACAAGTCTCCCATGTTTACATACAACCTTATCATCACGAATTTATTGGATATATTTTTTTAGTGTTACCTCTCACTTTGGTATCTTTAAATTTTGAAGAAAATTGTGGTCGTGCAGGATCGAAACTGACTTCGCTGATGCGTGGCGACGCTCGCGCTCTTAACTGAGCTAATGGACAATCGACTAGATTGAAATTTTGTGGGAGTACATACTTAACTTTGCAATGTGTGATGAGTCTCTTTGAGGCGCACTTATAATCCTTTCCCCACACTGGTTCGTAAGAACTGGTGACACGACAAGAAGAAGTATGTGATGGATGACAATAACATATTATTGTTTCAATTCCCAAATATATTCAAAGCTTATTTAAAACTAAAAAAAGGTATCTCAGCCAGAACTTATGGCATCGGACGGCTTCAATTTACCACCCGAATGGAGAGCGACTGTTCGTATTGCATTTGTAAGTGGGTCGCTGGCCGCTCGACCGGTGAGAGACGTGCATCACAAACTTATACCATACTACATTTACATTACACTAGCTCTACACAATCGCTCGTGTGATACCAACATTTTATGAGACATTCACACCGATCCACTGATAAAAGAGTAATTTAGAAACACACACATACTCACATACTTTCAAATTTATAATTATAAAAGGAGAGGAGGAGAGGAAACGGTGAAAGAAAACCAACTGGTTTTCCTAAGTTTTTCCTCGTAGTCGGAGTTTATTTCAAAAATAATAAAACGCTCCTCCATTTTAAATTACATTTTGTAAAAGGTTGTTTTAGTCAAATTAAAATAACTAAGTAAATATGATGTAAGCTAAAAGGCGAGCACACTAAAGGCGTTTAACATTACAACAGTATGTTCAGCGAATATTAACATAATCACTTAACCAGCCTTAGTAAGGAGTCCCGGTTAAGTTAAAACAAGAAAACTCATAAATATTCACAAGGCGTAATACTTGGAAGTCGACATTTTGTCATTTGCAATTTTTCTGGGGAAAGTAACGAACTCGGAGTTGGCAGTCTAGCTGCAACACTAAAAAGAATAAGTTGGGGATACAATAACTTGAAATGGAATTGTCGAGTGCAGTAGGAGCATGCTGCAGCACAAGTTTGAATTCAAGTCACGCGGCGAAGTATCTGGTTGATTTTCATAGTGCAAGTCAAAAAACATTTATTTATTAGGACTAGTTTGATTTCATAAAATCTTCTTAATACTTTGAGGTGTTTCGAGGACTTTTTTTGACATTCTTTTTTGTTCCACTTCATGTAAAGGGTCTCAATTTTTCCATTGGTGACAAAGATTTACACTCATTCTCAAACAAACAACATAGCTTACTTCCATTAACTTATTTGTTAAAATGAATATTGACTGACATCAATATCCCAGATCAATTAGTGTCAACTTCAATACTAAACTCATTAAATGTAGATCTAATCAGGAATCAGATTATCCGCTATGATCATAATTATTGCGTCTAATTTACATACGATAGACATGCATAACATATCACCGGATTATCCTATAGTCTGGCTAATTAGAAATTTGAACCGCGCGTATATTATCACTGGTACTACAAGTTTTAGTCATTTCAATTAATTAACATATTTTGACTTTCAACTTTGCAATCATCGTGAACCATGTTACTGCAAGCTTTTTAATAATCAGATATAATCAATAGTATTCAATGAATCAACTTATAACTTTGACCTAAGGCGCAAGCCACATCTAAATGCATTACACAGTAGGACCGCTGGGATCACTTGACAAAATGTACATTACCTATTTTATTAGATGATTTATACAGCTTCAGGAGGTAACCTATGCCTTCACACCCTTTTCACAACTCCGCCGCGAAACCAGGAGCGCGGTTACGCTGAACGGGTTTCGCCGCGATCAAGTGTAGAAGGACAAGCGTAACTGTAGCGGCAGATACGCGGCGGAACGTCACGCGAGCATAACATACAGATAGTACAGAAGGCTCTCTTCTCGAAAAACATAAATAAATAGCGACTCTTGCTGCGACGCAACAAAGTTCAATTCAGCTCGCATAAGTGCTAAGGCCCCAGAGATCGTTGACAGATACGTGCGAAAACAACGCGAAACCGCCAAAAAAGAGCGGAGGTGTGAATGGCATTTGAGCAGATCGACGGAATCGCGCGCGGAAAGGGATAGAATTATAGATAAGTCTATGCGTTAGAGCAGGCAGTTTTTCTAGGTTGCCGCTTCTCCTACATACTGACAAATCATGGCGAAATTACAGCGGATCCGCGGTTCTGGTTTCGCAGCGTAGATGTGCAAAGGGCGTCACTCAACGAGACGCAGTACTTGTTTGAAATGAAATGGGCTTGCTCAGCACCAATGAGTGCTTACAAGAAATTCAGATTTGATTTAAGCTTAAATATTGTTCTTGGATCAATGTTATGGGGCATGCCAATGACGTCAAAATGACGAAAACGAAATAAACATTTCCCTACTAACCTACCCAAAAAGCCATAAACTTAAGTTTATCAATAACAATAATTAATATTAACGGGTAAATCAGCATAAACCCCACAATTTACACTCCACGCAACTTCGCGACGTCATAGTTCATGGTAATCTCGACCCTACTGCTGCGTGATAGGGCTCAGCTGTAAACGGTTTATGATGTAAGTTTAGATGAGTAAGCAATAATATTGCTTTGAGGGCGATCCGAGCGTTAATCTCGCGTTTAATGGTCGCTTACAAATTAACAGCTTTGACTAACTATATTCATAGTTTGAGGCACCAGAGTGCCTCGAGAATAAATCAGAGTTTATTCTTGATCTTTGTAATAAGGTCAAATGGTTCATAATTATAATCATTTATTCATAACTAGCTCCCGCGGTGTGACCCGCGATCCCTCGGGATTTTTTCATTTTTTCGGGATAAAAAGTAGTCTATGTCCTTCCCTGGGATACAACCTTTAACTATGCCAAAATTCAGCTTAATCTGTTCAGCGGTTTGGGCGTGAAAGCGTAACAAACAGACAGACTGAGTTACTTTCACATTTATAATATTAGTATGGATTCCAGGTACATACAAAAGATCTTAAAACTATTTTATTTTCCCATTTTTTCGTAACATCTCATGACAACATCATAACTTTGAGATTATTTGTTTAACTTAGTATTTAAATTCAACAAGGAAGGTTAACACGTTTACTGTTCAGTACCAGAATCCGTGCTTTTTACATTTTACAGCATTCAAGAAAATAAATTAACGTATTGGAGCTTACCTACAACGTCGAGGTGACATTTTTTTCACCAACAGAACTACATCAAGCTATAAAATATACTCGTAGTTACCTAATCATAGAAGCTCAGCAAGTCTCTTAGTTAAACAACACAATTATATTTTAATAAATGATTGAAGCCCGCTGGATCCAGGGATGAAAGCAGAGAGCTAGTCCAAATAAAAAATTCCAGCGTGCGGCCCTGTGGCTTACCTTATCCCTAATTATGTATACATAGTACATGTGTGTCTGTTTGTTGGTAATCCGGGTAGATTTAATTACCCTTTGATGGTTGCGGAGGCGAGTTCCAGTGTTTTGTGAAGGTCCCCGTATTGTTTGAAAGTTTCAAGTTTTCCCGGTATTGTAAAGTTTTTGTGGACTTTCAGATATTTATTCAGTGTAGCTGCAGGAAATATTTAATTTTATATTATATACTTTCTATGTCAAATATAATGACAACCTTTTAACAAAAAGTTTATTATGTGGATAGTTGATATTTTTAGTTTGAAGTAACGTCACATAATGTTAGCACAGTAATAAAAAACATAAAAAGATGTGTCAAGTCTAACATTTCTTCAAGTAATCTAGTTTGATCATTTAAAATCATCTTAAATGCTACTTAGGTGATTCTATTCTACCAATACTATGAAGAGTCAGGGCAACAAACCCGGCTCGGAACCTAACTTTATCGGTGATTCAAGTAATTATATCCAAATAGTCAAGTTTCAGTGATGCAAAATAGAAATTGGTCATAAGTGAATAACAGTTGTCAGTGTGTTAGTGCAAAGTTTGTGGCGAGTATGTCGTCGTTGTCTGCTCCACTTAGGTGCAAGCAGGTTCTCTTCAAAGTGAACTAGTGAAACAACTAGAGAACTAAACGCAAATATAACTCTTACAAAGTGAACTAGAGAACTAGACGTAACTACTCAAAGTGAACTAGGGAGATAGAGCTTGCTAAGCTGTGAGAGGGTTTCAAAAACAAATATTGAATCGCCACCAATTCACTAAAAACTTTGAGGTTGTGATAGCTCTACTTTTGATTCTATTATTTACTTTTTAAACTTGTATAATTTTCAAAAATAATCCTCTATATAGCGACTTTCTTTTAAGCAAGACCTTACTAGAAAAAAAAGATCAATAAATGAATAATGCTGGTCATTTTTCACACATCATCATCTAGTCCCAAAATAAGCAAAGCTTGTACTATGGGAACCAGATAACTGATATACTACTTATATACTTTTTGTTTGTAAATACATACATATTATACATAGAAACACCCAGACCCGAGATAAATATTTGCAGATCAAACAAACATTTACCCCGCGGCGGGGATCGAACCCGCAACCTTCTGCATCCCAAGCGGGCTTTCACCCACTGCGCCACAGAGGTCGTCATTAATGCTTTCAATGACGTAAAATTTTGCCCCATTTTGCATAATGTTACCTTTTTAACTAGCTTTTATTTGTATAAATAAAGTGCTCGGATACCTTCGAACCCACAACCTTCAGATCGTTGAGAAAGTTGTGACAGTGCCCCACTTCCCACGCGGTCTACACCTTTGTAATCACGTCAACAAAACCAACAGGTATTAAACCAGGCATTTGTTTATTGATGCACCTTTGTATAGTCCGAGGCGGAATGTAACACAAACTGTTCGTTATCGCTGCCTTAATTAACGGCTGTCAGGTGAGGCCGGTGTACCGTCTTGATTGGAACACACAAGGGTACACTACGAAGGATATTGGCACTATTAAATTATAGGTATGCTAACCTAAATATCGGATATACCAACCCACAACTAAATTGGTGGGATTAACTTACAGTATGGGTGTCATAGAAAATCTCTTAATTCAGGCTTTCAAAATTCTGAAATAGGTCTGAGGTACGTCAATCTCAAAGATATAGAAGTGTTTGTTGCACGAGTGTTTGTTTGTTTTCAACACATTCTAAATTCATATTTTTACAAACATTGTTACAAAAAGATATTTTCCTTTGGTATTTGAATGAGTACCTAACTCTTTCACTTTGAGATTACAAAAAAGCTTCAAAGGATTCCGTTTCACAGTCGATTCACGCGTCTCTATGCCTTCCGCATTCACCGTGTAATCCTATTCCCTAGACTCAAGCCAGTAAATGCTTTAGGAGCTGGCACGTGTAACGCCTTTAAGCGAATTTGCACCTTAAGTAGACGACACACGTCTCATTGCACTTCGGTTTGACGCCTGGAAGAAGAAGCGTCAGGCAAACCATGATGCGCATTCCAATTTACACCTTAGGATAAAGATATAAGGATTATAATGCAAAGTTATACCAAAATATGCGGACTGTATGGTTAATCAGCCAAACAAAATTCAACTTTCCGTGCTAGTAATAAGTTATATTTTTATTTTCCCGGGGAGCGTTTTGTGAAGTGATCCATGGAAGCACATCATCCATGTTACACGAGCTGATTCACACATCTCGCCTTCAAACGAGATTGCACTTTCGGTGTTGGTAATAAGTTTTATGTTGCATCTGCAAATTAGGTTTCATCGTTTTTGAGGTACCTTGGGGTAATTTGTTTGAATTTATTGTCGTGAAGGAAATTACAAGGTAATCTTCGTTATCAAGTAGAAGCCTGATATTTTCTGTAATTAATAAAATCGTATGTATTAATAAAAGTGTCATACGTACATGCATAAGTAATATTACGAGTATACGAGTATAAAGCTGAGAGCTGGTAAAGGAGTATGATAATTTGTTAATACTCTATCAAAGTTTCATTATTATTGGTTCAGTCGTCACAACATGGTTTAACAACAAACTACTCATAAAAACACTGCAATTTTATTCTGACTGTAAAACGTGTTCTTAATACTAAAGCATTCAGCCGCCGCACTGAATCTATCTAAATATTGGCTTTTTATTGAAGCCTCTCACCACACTGATCAGTACTTTGACCCTTTGAAAGTCCGAGTAGTACTAATTTTTAACGTCCTAAAACTCAACTAATAAAATCTAAAAATTATATTATGACAGACTTAAACTTGACTTTTTAACCGCGGGTAACACCGTGAGGCGTAGCTAGTTATCAATAAAACAATCGATAAGTACAAACCCAATCCGCATCATAAACCACGATGTAAACAAGAATAAATAACGATACGCAGCGCAGGTTCGATGCCTGGACCCGTGCCAATCGTATTGTGTCTAAGCTGCGGCTGACAGACAACGAATGTGTCTTGAGAATCCTATGAATGAAGATTGCCTTACAATTTGATAACTAATTTGTGTGAGTTGCCCTTGATGAAGTAGGCAAAATAGAACCGGCCTGCTCATTAAAATAATATATATCTACGGTTGGATAGAGTAAAGTTCCAGTTGGTCCAGTCTGAAAATCAGCGTTACTGTGTACCTTCGGGCATGGAGTAACAATAAGCTGAGACTGGACCTTTTTGGCTCACTACAGCACACAGACCACTGTTGCACCCACCTATGTAGGTGCCAGACTACTAGTTTTAGGTGTGTATTTTTTTTTTTTTTCTAGTTTGTTTTTACCTGTGCGCCTACATACTTGTTACTTGTCTTTGTTTTTGTGTCTGTGTTGAAATTTTATGTGTGCCAAATAAATATTTTATCTATCTATCTATCTATCTATAAAGTTATATTTGAGTTTTGGGAAAAGCTTTTCTCCAACTGCAAAATACCAAAATAATCTAGATTTTATGTAATTTTCTTAAATTAAACCGTTAAGGTGGTCATAATAAGAAGACACACGGCTGTATCCCAACGCAAAGGCACGCCGACAAAAAATAGACTTCAAGTATAATTGTTTTCAAGTCATTTTAAAATATAAACAACATGAATTGTGATAGAGAAAGACAGAAAATCTGATTGAAATATCTCTTTTGAAGACAACATTTTTGAACATTTTCAAGTGAAAAAGTGATCATTATCAAGCTTACAATATTATGCATTTTTGCGTTCAAGGAATAAATAATAATGCCAGATGCACGCAGGTTCGAAGCTTGGCCCCGTGCCAGCACACTACACAGTATTCTGTGACTAAACTGTGGTTGGCACGCACTCTGACTTCAAGTAATAAAACGATTTGTCTTTATGTTTCCGCGAAAAGAGCGGTAGATTGGTTTAATATTAGACTGGAGGAGCTGCTATAGCCGGAAATATTGACAAAATATTAAACAGCTTACTAAATCAAGACAAAATATCCAAATATTATATTGACGACCTCTGTGGTGCAGTGGGCGAAGGTCCGCCTGCGATGCAGAAGGTTGCGGGTTCGATCCCCGCCACGGGACAAATGTTTGTATGACCTACAGATATTTGTCTCGGGTCTGGGTGTTTCTATGTATAATATGTATGTAGTTACAAAGAAAAAGTATATAAGTAGTTTATCAGTAATCTAGTAGTCATCTACCCATACCACAAGCTCAAGTTTACTTTGGGGCTAGATGATGCTGTGTGAAAAGTCCAGCATTATTTATTTATTTATTCATTATCATTACTCGCCTGTATAGCCCAACTGCGGGGTAAAAAGACACATTTTGCAGTTGTGTGGTCAAATGTTCAAAACCATAATAAAACTACACAATCGTGCTTAAAAATACCTTAGTGTACATACATTCGTACCCCAAGCTCTGATACTTACTCATATCTTTTGCACAAAACACTTTTACAACAAAAATGCTTTTTTATACAACCCCACACATTTCCCTTTCCATCAAACTTTAATCTAGAGATATACCTAGTTAAACAAGGCGTAGAATCCAAAAGCAGGACCGCTATGTATTTACTACAAGATAAGTTAAATTGCGATATGTTTGACTTGCGAGAGCGGTATGAGTTCTTGTAAGCAAACAGTTAACATTTACAATCGCGGCGTTTGAACAACTCTGTTTTGACATTTGAAAGTTCATGAGGTTGTTTGATTTTGTGGAAGGTTCTTACTATTTTTTCTTTTTAATTTAAGGTTCAAAAGGTAGACAAAACCTACCTGGCCTACTTGATTTTATATGTTAGAGTTAAATACTATTACTAACCCACTTGATGTTGCACATCCGAAATGGATAACTGTGAAAACATGTACCACTTAAAATAAGACCTTCATTGCTAGTACAACAGTATGCAATAAAATATTCTGATTTTGATTCTGATACTGGGCTCGGTGTTGTTGTATCATGGTAATGATCTGTGGCTTATGTCATAAGTAGTAGGCCTAAGAAAAGATGGTGTGATGGTGGAAGTGAGTGCTGAGATAACGAGTAACAGAGGTAAATGGAGAAGAGAAACATGTTGTGCCGACCTCACTAAGTGGAATAAGGGCAGAAAAAAGAAGAAGAAGTTTCTCAGCCGTGTTAATTCAAAATAACGTACTTTATGAGATACGAGGAATCCTAATGTAAGTTTTTTTACAGGTATTAAGTTTTTTAATAGAAATAAAATCTTTGGTCAAAACATAAATAAAGCGTGCCGGAACTTCACCTCGAAATGTTATGTACAGGTTTACTCGTTGTTATAGAATGTTAAGCTATTAGTGAAAACGCTCGAATTCTAAGTTTGCGCTTGTCTAACTTAGCAAGTTGCCAAGTACAAGCAAATGCGCTGTGAAATACATATTTTGTGCTTAATTAGACGTGGCTGTTGAGTGTTGGTAGACGTGTTGTTTTAGACAAGTGGCGTATTGATTCTATTTTATTTTGAACAAATTCTTTGCGACCTTTGTTGAGTGTAGAATAAATTATAATAATTTAGTTTCTAACGATCCTTAGATAGCTTGACTAATCCTGTTGTATTTTGTAAATATATGTAAATATGTAGTCGCTTAGTTTCTGTAAATAAACTAGTTAGAATAAATAATATAATAATAATAAGATGAAAAGTCCCAAGTTATCAGACATATCTAATTGATTTATATAGGTGAGTTATATTTTAGCCACCCCACTGATCACCCCACTGCTGGGTGTAGGCCTCCCTCTATTCACGCTATTTATTCCGGTCCTGTGCCTCACGCATCCAAAACTTTTGCAATAGATAATAATTATTATATATTCTTATTGTTTTATAGCAGCACTCATGGGAAATTACTTTATTATTTTAATCTTCTTAATCGGCCGAGTGGGACTCACATTTGGAGCTCATTTCCTGATGCTTCGGAGGAACCTTAAATTGTGGGTCTGTTTTAGCTCAGTCAACATAGTTGGCCACTGGGTTATACGAATTTACATTATTATCTTTACCAAACTCTCCATTACCCGAACCTTAATCAGTCCTAAGGGTAATTTTAATTTAATAAACGAACTGTGAACAAAGTTTAAATCGAGCCGAACACACTCGGAAACTTCCGAAGGTATCAACGAAAGCTCTCGAGGCGAGAGCTCTCGGGCACGGTTAACACCGGCCACCCTACATACAAATATTACAACCACTATTTGACTACAAAATGCTACGATGTAATATTTTGAACACCGAATACTTTTTTTTTATTATTATTTACCGATATCAAATAACCAACAAGATAACGAATCAAGATCTATATTTTATCCTCTAGTACGGTACAAATTCCTTACGGCATTCAGATCCTTTGAAAATGCTTAGTCTAACACCGCGTTACCATAGCATTTTTGCTCTTTCAAAAATGTTTTTAATAGCACACAAACCATACAACTCCTTCCTATTACTAACTTTCAACTCAGTTATCAATTATAAATCACACAGATACTTTCAAAAAGCACTTACGATCCATCGATTTAAAAGTTCGAACCTAGATCAGCTAACTTAACTCTTCCGTCCATTACCTCCTAACTGCAGTTAACCAATTGAACTTTGCATCAATGTGGAATAGTATTGCTATAACGGGTTTTATTGAGTGAGAGGATGCTAGTTGCCACTATTAGGTAAACTAGTTTTCAAATCATTACGATAATTATAAAAACAGGTTGAATCGGTAGAGTCTAAGACCCTTACTAATAAACATGGTGTAAAGTTATTCCTCGGAGTAAAATAGGAATAACCATAAATTTTGACAGTTTACACTCAGGAATAACTTTAAACTACGTTTATTAGTAAGGCCGTAAGGATTTCCACTTTGCTTGATCCTGACACAAATTTTTCACCTCATTCACTTTACTCATACATTCTTCATACAAACTCACCGACTTGAAACATTGAAATTTCCCCTAACATTTTGAGAATAACAAACTATGTAGTTTAATTTTAATGGCAGTTAAACGTAAAAAAAAAAACGTAAACAGGTTCACGACTGTATCCCCAAGGTGCGGTAGACATTCTCTCAGATCTTTTTATGTTACTTATTCTAGATCCTTTGAAGATGTCTAAGGGGGGTAGTCAGAGGCATGTCCAAACACATATTTGATACATGCCCACATCTTGCAGAAGTTAGTATTCCATACGTGACAGGTTGCAAGCCCATCGCCGCCTATAAGAACACTAACTGGTTTCCTCACGATGTTTTCCTTCACCGTTTAGAGCACGTGTTAAAGCTAATAATAATGGCAGTTAGTTTCATTAAAATTAGTAAAAAAATACCTAATTGTCCATTAGAACCAGTTCGATCACTAAAGTTTGTATGAATGAACACAACCAACACTGGTGACGGAGTTTACAGGCCGCTTCGAATCGCTTCGAGCAAAATTGGGTGATTCTACATGTTTCAATACCGTGAAGAACGCGGGCAACAACGAACGGCAACCCTACCTTCACTCGCACTGTATAATTTTCCGTATGATTTATGTGTTGCGGCTTGTGACCAAATGGCCGATAATACTCGCGGCTGCGACCACTGTACTTCGCTTACTGCTTTATAACCACAGGCTTCATTAATACTACTAGTAACTCCTTTATTATTTATTAGTCGTGGTGTTACCTGCCTGTGTCGTTGTCTCTTTTACACTCTGACATCAATCAGTTGAACAGATATTATTAAATAGCAGCTAAGAACACTCTACCAAGTTCAGAGAGGAAAACCAGATATGTACTACGAGAAAAACAGCCACATACACCTGTTATGCATTAGTCTATTTTACGCAAAACATGTCTGATCCATTTCAAAAGCTCCAATAAAAAAGCACGATATAAAATTATAATCACATACATTAGCATCCGAACAGCCGAAGGAAACACGTCCGTTTCCGGAACCCCATGAGGGGGGAGAGGGTGAGACGAGGGGGTGGGGTCGCGTTGGGAATGCGGTTGGAACTGTGTCGCGGTAACGTTTCCCTTTCAAGTCACATGTTTCAACTTTGTTGAATACTGCTGCTCTGTGCATGTCTTTGAGTGATTATGCTTAAAATGTGACCTGGGCGAGTAGTCTATTGAGAAAGCGTTGAGTATAGTTTGAGAAGCTTAGGAACAAAATATTTTGTGGCGCTATTTCGAACTTGCCCTATAAAAGTGAGGTTCACTCAGGATTTAAATAAGTGCTTACATAGAAGTACACGAGGGTGTTTACAGCCCCAAATAACTCGAAGGGCTAAGCACGACTTAACTGAAGGGCCCAATTTGTTGCGTCAACAAGTTTGTTACTCCCTTTAGTCTTGAATTTTGTATCACCCTTGTCAGACGTGTGCCGCCGCCGGCTGGGCTTTTGTTCTTTATATGTCAGAGTGATTTAAGCTAGTTTTATGACTATTTTTAACCAACGGCAAACCTTTGCACGACTAATGTCCAGAATCAAAAATGTCCAACTGGAACTAATGACCAACAAGAATTTTGTCCAATAATTATGTCGTCAAACACGAATTTTGTCCAACTAGATATTCGTCCATCTATGAAAATTGTCCAATAGGAATGTTGTCCATTGGAGAAAATTGTTCAATTTGAATTTCGTTGAACACGAATTTGGTCCAATTATGAAAATTGTCCAACTTAAAATTAATTTTAGTTTTCAGGTGAATCAACTTTAACTCTTTTCGTGTCCCTGGCATAAAACATAGGAATAAATTCAGTTGTTTATCAAAAACTATGGTGATGCAGGGGCACGAAAGGATGCAGTAGGTACAGACTACATCGGTGGCGTGGAGGGAAAAAGCTGAACAAACCAAGTGTCTTTACATTAATGCAGCGGGAGATAATAATATGTTACGTAAGTGAAAAAATATTTTTTATGCCGTAAAACTTTTTAACAAAAACACAGGATCACGCGCACGAGTATATCCCCGAGGCCTGGCTTAGGTACATTCACTCAGGTCTCTTTACTTTTTATATTCAAAAGCAAAGACAATGGCTTCTACAATAATAAAATGTTGAGTATTTCGGAAGATCTAAATAATAATAATAATAATGCTGGACATTTTCACACAGCATCATCTAGCCCCAAACTAAGCAAAGCTTGTACTATGGGAACCAGATAACTGATAGAATACTTTTATAATTTTTGTTTGTAAATATGTACATACATATTATACATAGAAACACCCAGACCCAACAAATCAAAATCAACAACCGCAAACTCCATCAATCAAGCAATATCCGTATAATGGGGGTATTCCAACAACATATTTCATCATAACCTGCACGAAATAGTGAGTGAACATAGAGATAAAAGATTTTGAATGATATGATGAAAGATACTCTGAGCTGAGCGTGCACAGCGTTCTGTACTAAAGGTCATGCACAAAAAACATTATAGGTACCCGACTACTGAGCTCTATAAGGAGTGCGGCGTTTTAACCGTTCGTCAGCTTTTTATTCACAGAATATCCATAGCTGCACACAGAGAGATACTTCTCTCGGAAAATTGCTCAAAATTATTAAACAAAAGAACTTATAAAATTCCAATCCCTACAGTAAACACTTCATTTGGTCAACGTTTTGGACAGTTTGTTAAAGCACACGTTTATAATCAAATAGTTAAATCCTGTAATATAAAAAACAAATCCATTCAAGAAGCTAAACGTATAGTTTACAAATGGTTACTGACTCTAACATATGAAGACACTGAGAATATCCTCCAAATCACTACATAAGAAGTAATTTATAATTTAATCTAATAATTAGATATTTACCTTCATTATCTATAAATACCTACAAGTATAATTCTCACTACCTTTATCTATTTAATTGTATACTTACTTACTTATTATATGTACAATATTATTTGTATATTATTATTTGTATATTATATGTATATTTAATATCGTCTAAGTATCTTGTTATATTTTTTATTTAAGTACTTTTTTATTTAAGAATTTATTTTTAGTTAAGTCACTACCTTTTTTGAAGCTAAATGTAGTCACACCGAGACGTAATTTTTACTCTGTAAATCGTCAGCTTGGCCCTCACGATACAGGCTCAGCCTAGTGTGAGGTCCGTCGTTAACACATAAGAATTTTGTTGTCAGCATTATGTAGGTACATCTTTCCTAACGTCTATCAATTTGTTATCCTCAATGTCTATGTTTTGCTTGAAATAAATATTTTTTACTTTTTTACTTTTTACTCGTATACTACGTATGTTTTAAAACTAGAAAGTCTGACTTCAATGTTGGAAAACGTATTAGCCCCTCAGAAATCATGGTCCCATGCTTACTATAATTTTTCAAATCAGTTCTCAATTGACTGAGACATCAGGGATCATAAAAAAACGTACAGTCGAACCTAGATCCTCCTCTTTTTTAACGGACCTGTTTTGAAACGTACTGAAATTAAATTTTGTGCATATTGCTTGAGAGCGCTGTTTGCTGTCGAATAAAATAGCTCAAGTGCGAGTTGCATGAAGTTACTGGCACCGTATCCGGTTCTTAATTTTCGTTCGTTTGATAAATATTCGGATGTTTCTTACTCTGATTCGGTTTGGAATATTTGGTCCTAGGTTAAGACCGTGCTTTAACGTTGATCTTAACGACTGAATACAATGTAACTCGAAGTAAAAAGCATCCGAAAATTCATCAAACGAACGAAAAAACGAACGCGAGTAACCCCCTGTTTTGACTTGTCATCGCAAATTCGGTGAGCAATCGGTTTCACGAACATTGTCGAAACTACTCCGTAGATTGACCAGCACGGACATTGTGTCCAAGTGATCGATTGCGGGCCTTTGTGAAATGTTGAGTGGAGATGACACAAGTAATGCCGTATAGCGTTGGATACTGAAATAATAGAACAATGTGTGAAGGTGACAATGACTTTTAAAAGGCAAAAGCAACTTTTTTTTATAACCGCTATAAAACTCAAAATTGTGTAAAGTCAAATATCAATTCTACCGTAGATAGTGTGATAGTCATGGTTAGCAGGCAGGGCTCGGAAGGTCCAATTCTTAAATGTCAAACCCAAAACTGTATATCTTTCCACCAGGCTTTCCACCAGGCTTTCCGTTCTCTTGTCGCATTCTTTAAAACCGTATAGTAAACACCTGCAATTTTGAGGTACTGTCTAAATGTGGGCATGTGGCAAGTAAGTATTTGAACATGCCATTGAACCCTTTCAACATCAATAGATCATAAATGCCTTTGCTATGGGAATGAAGTCGTGATTCTGTTTCTAACGTGGATTTCAAAGGTCTCTTTGCGAGGAGACCACACTTAACTTGATGAGTCCTTTGACTATTCATGGTGAAGCGAGAGCACCATGCTTCATTTGCGTCAGTGGATATTTATTGGACACTCACGCGGATTTCAAATTAAAAATAACTGAATATTCAAAAATGTACTGTTTAAACTTTCGCAATCATACACTATGATCTTAAGAAAATGTATGCATCTACACAATTATGACCAACCTGCCTTCGTTAGATAGAACAACTGTAACCGATTCCATTTAAATTTGACTAAAGTAGAACTATGTACAATACTACTAAGTGGCTTCATGAATAACGAATAATGTAACAATGATAGTCGTTTATCATTAGTTCGTAATGATAACTGCCAGTTAGTAGCCATGTTTCATTATAATGTACTGTCGGGGTGATAATTACCCTCTGAGTATAATATTACAACACTTCACTGTTATTTTACACTAAATATTCTAGTCTTTAGATGGCATTTAGTTATAGTTTTTATCCCTTAAATAATCGCAGCTGCCTCGTATGACGCATTGGACAAGTGGTCGGCTGACGCAGGGGTGCGAATTCGTTAATTCGATTCTCGATTAGGCATTTGCATGATTTGCATACAGGGTGGTACCCTAGGGTAAGCGATGAATTAGGTCGTCAATGCTATGTTGTATTCAAAATAAAAATTAATTGCATTATTGCGCCGACCAGAGCTGGGCTCTTATGATTAAGCATAAATATAATGGGATTTATAATCCCGATGTGTGAAAAGAAGAGAATAAAATAAGAACATGTGTCATTGAAATAATAAAAGCCTCAAATTAAATTATTTTGATATAGGGTGATACGGAAGATTTTTGGTGTACATAACCAAAGTAAAATATATTTTTTTGCAAATAAATTCTGATAGCAAACGTTTCGAAGACAAATTGGTTCGCATCGTCAAGGCTCATCTTACTAGATTTATTTTTCTCTCGGAAAATATTATTGCCTATTTTTATGAAACCTTACAATCTCGAAAAAACAACATTCATATTAGTTTAGACCTGAATTGTGGATATTTAGACAAATGACATAGGTACATGAATGGTAACATACTGTGCAACAATTTATTCAACAAAATGAGTTTGTAGGTATTTCAAAATGTACCTAAGCAGTACATTTTTCAGTCTGCTTCTCAACTTGATATATTTTTTTTATGTTAATTAATATTATTTTTTTAAACCACGGCTCGAGGTTGGCTTATCATAAGATAGATAGATAAATTATTTATTCATAAAAAAAAGTACATTACACATCTTGGTTACCAGTGCCTTTAATCCTATTTTAGGTTTGACTAGGCACTAGGGTTCTCAAATAGTTACCTAAATTTGTAAGTAAAAAAGGTACTTACGTGGTTAACACTAACAGTTATCTAGTATCTACAAATATAATAAGATAGTAATTACATAACAGTTGTTTATGCATTAGGGTAGTCTTGGATCCTCTACAAACCAATATTGGCACTAATCTAACTAAGAGTTTACGATAAAGCGTTTTACGAGTCTTAAGAGATAGACACAGCTTAGATAATGTTTATGTTTAGTTAAACAGTTGCTAAGCACGTGTTTAGCTCTTTGTATTATGACTGGGAATGTTTTTATGAATTCTCGCGATACAAATGTTTCCGTCAAGTGGCATGCCGAATTTTTCACACAGTTTCAATAATAAATTTCATACAGTTTTATTGCAGCACTTGGTTGCTGGCAGCGAGCCAGAAGCTATCGCTGCTGCTGCATTCAGCTTGTAAAACTATCCTGGTTTATGGGCACGGAAGTGTATGACGGGAACCATAAACACAGCAACTTTTAAAACTATTGTGAGCTGCAGTTAGACATTTGGACACGGTAATTACATGTAAAAATACATTTTTTCCTAGTTATTATATTATATTCCGCCTTCACCGTTCTTTTACAGGGACTTCAGACGCACAGCTGATTATCATCCTCGCCTGGTTGATATTCCACTTATTAGAACTAAGCGCTTCGAAAGTTCTCTTATTATGCGCACTGCAAAAATTTGGAATCAGCTTCCAGCGTCTGTATTTCCCCTGAGCTACGACTGTGTAAGTTTGAGGTCAAGAACCGACCCATTCATCATAAAAAAAAGTTATTTATGTCAAAGGCTGGGCAAAGACGAAAATATTTTAATTCATGAGAATCTTCATAATAGGCCAGGCGCTGACTGATAATTTGAAACTTTTGCATTTATCTGATATAGGTGAGTATATTATTATATTATATATTATACTCACCCTTAAAATATTAGTGATTTATCATGATACACATTTGGGTTTTGTTTTCACAAGAATAATTCTCGATTCTATAATAAACGCCGCCGCTGCAATTCGAGGTATTTCAATTAATATTTATTTTGTGACAAGTCAATCAAAATATTTCGATATCGTTGACAAGTCAAACAATAACGTCACAACAGGAAATAGCGAAACCAAATATTTATGCGAAATATGTATTTACGATACTGGTTCGATATGTTTTGGAATTTGAATTAACAGTATCACACTTTACAGACTGTAG
The DNA here is from genome assembly GCA_951394285.1 of Epirrhoe tristata. Taxonomy (NCBI): domain Eukaryota; kingdom Metazoa; phylum Arthropoda; class Insecta; order Lepidoptera; family Geometridae; genus Epirrhoe; species Epirrhoe tristata. Next base: position 182,446 of record OX596146.1, read on the forward strand.
TTGTACGAGACTGGTTTGTTTGAAAAATTATGAAAGTACACCCTTAAAAAAGTGTGTAAACGTATAAAATAATAAATAAATAAAATAAATAATGCTGGACTTTTCACACAGCATCATCTAGCCCCAAAGTAAGCAGAGCTTGTGTTATGGGTACTAGATGACTGATATACTACTTATATACTTTTTGTTCGTAAATACATACATATTATACATAGAAACACCCAGACCCGAGACAAATACTTGTAGATCATACAAACACTTGTCCCGCGGCGGGGATTGAACCCGCAACCTTCTGCGTCGCAGCCGGGCTTTCGCCCACTGCACCACAGAGGTCGTCAAAACCGATATTTTATCTTTAAATTGAAAAACAACCAAGGCAATAAACAGAACCAACATTATGCAGACCTTCAGAGTCACCAATTTCAAAAACGCAGAGGTCAATGTACGACAATCAAATCCGGGCAAAAATTGAAACATTTACGGGCAACACATAAAACTGTCAAGCGCGAGTTAAACCGACCCATTACAGCGCCCTGAATGGCCCAGCTGTGCAAAACAAGACCCACATCTGTAAAAACAACAGAATATATTTCAACGATTCGGAATTTGGTTTGTTCCTTAAACGACCCTTATCACGATTCAAAAGTCAATTATTTGTAGATTCAGAGAGTAAGCAGTCTACTGCAGCGCTCTGGGCGAAGACCCGCTTGCCGCAGAAGATTACAAGTTCGATTTCACTCTCGAGACAAAAGTTTGTATGATATTTATTATGCTAGTATTTTTCTCGGGTAATGCCCAGGTATTTTCTGTTTGTAAAAATGACCAAATATTAATTATTTGTCAAGTATTTTATAAAGAGGCTTAGAGGATGCAGTTAGGAAGATACCTAATATGGAAATAATGTAAAGCCGTAATTTATGCGATAACCAGCGATGTACTCACGTGATTGGAGGGTCTGAGGGCCTATTGTCCTCGGGAGGCGCATTCGGGAGGAAACTCGGGATAATGACTTGTTACGGAACATATTGGAAACAATCCGCGATTTATTACAGTTTGATATATCGAAGCGTTCTGGGATTGTGTTTCATTTGTCATCATTTATCGCATATAGCATACACTCTTGACAAGCCCTAGCTTCTCTAGTGGTTCCAATTAAATAGCCTATATGCTATTCCATCTACAAATGTTCCAGGTTTTATTCAAATTGGTTCACTAGTTAAGTTATAATACTACAAATCTAAAAATGTCTCTCGAGCTGAGACCTACACTAGTATAATGTTTTAATCCCAACACTAACATACTCTCAGCTCTAGATAAATTTTTAGATTTGCATTATTATTATTAATTTTGACAGAACAAATAATTGGGTAAAAATAATTTACAATGGCCCAACTTTTACACTAAGCTTATAAAATACAAAAGAATTCTCTCCAAACTACACCCATCAATAAAAATTTTTGATGAAAATCCACTTTTCACGACAAAACTTAATAGAATCAACCAATTCCACTTCAATATCGTCAAAATTCAAAACATTTTCGTAATAAATGTCAATTCTATGAATATATTGCAAACATCGAACCATCGAGAGGGATTCTCATTTTGCGCAACTGTTCAATGCACTACAGATTCATTAAAACGTGTGAATAGCTTTTGATTTTTATATTCATGAAATGTTCGACTGGTAGAAAAGATAGTTTTGTTTTACAGAAACTTTGGTTATAAAACAAGATCAGCGTGTCTTTTCAATTTTTATTTCAAATAAAGTAGTTTTTTTTTTTTCAATATAAATAAAAAAGCTGCGCAAAGTTCCGACCTGTACCTTGTTAAAATTAATTGATGACGACGTCTCGAACATCCGATATATGAAAATGAAAACTGATACAAAACTCTCTGCTTATTTTCATTTAATTAATAACAAAGGATACTGAGAGTATTTTTTTGAAGTGACAATTGGCATAAAACTACCTGGTCATCATGCTGTAAAATTGTTAATTCGACCTTAAAACGGGTTTTAAACGAGATTTTGAAACAGAGCTCCACTAGAAATAACCAAGTTAAGAGCCCTGTCTATCCATTCGAAGCTAGGGCTGAAGGCGACCTGATATTATTTTTATTTCAACTATGTATAGCTTTCAAACACAATTGTGAAATTGGTATTGAATAAATTGAATTGATATATACATTAGCACGGTCTAAATCTAAAATTACAGTTCATGTGAGGGTTCCAAATAATTGTTTACAAGTTTTTAGCCCGCCTGCAGGCGGCGCCACGTGGAACTTAAGGAGATAAGGCCTAGGATAATTTTATTATTTCATTAATATTATCTTCAACTGAATTAAATTAAAAGGATTTTATCCATTATCGAAGCTGATTAAATCCAGTCAGCTTTAAAAGATAATACCGCCGGCGTTCCACCGGGGATCGCACCGATTGGAATACTTTACTAGATTCTGTTACCTTAAAAAAAAATGTCAAAAGGTATTCAATTCAACTAAATTGGTTACAAAGCTTCTTTTTGGAAAAAGCTCTAGTAAAAGCTTTTGTAAAATTAAACCAGGTTATTGAAGTTATCCAATACAAATATAAAAATGAATGTAGTAGTATTACGAGTAATAGTAGCGGTTTGTTTTATAAAAGTTCAAAAGTAAAAATAGGCATAATTTCTTAATTACAGTACAAAATCAAGACTGTATCTCTACTCTAGCTTGTAACAATATAAGGCCCTTATTAATAAACGTGGTATAAAGTTACGCCAACGCCAGTAACTTTACAGCACGTTTATTAATAAGGGCCTAAGTGTTTTACTCATAACGTGCTCCTTTTCTGACTTCCCCTTCAGATATCTTTAAAGAATCTTGAGTGACTTGTTCTAAGATAAGGTCCACCGTGTCTTGGAAATGCAATCGTAATTATATTTTGTTTCGTTTTATTACTAGTACTTTCGAAAAATAAGGGTTAGAATACATACTCGTAGAATTTAGAAACGTTATGATTTTAAACACCCGTATAAGGTGTATGTCCTTGGTATATACAAATAGCAAATCAAATATTAATTACCGAGAACAATTCCTAGCTGTTTTCAAAATAATCGCTACACAAATATTGAATCGAACCTAATTAATGCCACGTTCAATTAATTAGCGTAGTAGGTAGTTCAATTAAATCAAATGCGTAGTTATAAACACTTTGTTTAGTTATTTGACTTTGTATTTTAAGAAAAGGTCAAAAAAACACACGGCAAAAAGTATGAAGTCCTAGAAAATTGCAACCATTGCGTATATTTTTTTTCTTTTACGTGTGGTATGCAAATCTATCTATCTATTTGATTAGCTCAATTGGCAAAGCGTCGCCACAGATCGAGTTGTAGGTTAATATATATCACTAGTACAAGAATGATAGATTTACATTTAAAAATCATTAAACTACTTACCAAAATTTAGCTGAATGTTTCATGAGTTTTAACTTCAATAAACTCGGTTTCTTCAGCCATCGCGGTATTGACATATTTGTAACGAATTGGTTTACAGCTTCCAGGCAACCCTTCTTCGACTCGGTAGACATTTTACTTGAAAATCACAATAGGTGGGTAATATATTTAAATATAACTATTGTTTCAATAGAGAAAAAAAAAAAAAACTAGATAAGGTATTATTACGTAAGTTTAACTGTAATTAAATAACGTCGGGTAATTATGGTGTATGTGTTAGTAATGGTTGACGAATAAGTTGTGAGAGGAATATTTATAATATACGAGTTGAACAGTTTATTGATGTGATAAGGAAAGTACAAACTATTCGATAAGGATAATCTGTAATATTAATTATAGGAAAAAATCGATGGAATTGTGCGAGAGATAAGCATTGTGAAGTCATTAGTTATTATTGTAATCAGTTCTGTGTTTTTATTGATATTTTTACTAATAATCATCATAAAATACCACATAATAGGTAGTATTTTTCTACGAAACATACTCGTATCTTTAATCAAATTAAACTTTTATTCAATACCTACTTTGTCTGTGCTAGTCAGGTGCTACGTCGTAGCAATCAGCTACAGCGCGTAGACGCTCGTAGACACGTGCTACGATGTTACCGCTCTATTGGATCTCGGTTTGATTTGATGTATGCAAATTGTTGAGCACATAGAGATTGGCAAACATATTGCGGATATCTGATACCATCTAAGTTATCTGTGTATATATTATAATGTAGGCCACGCAAGAGTCACTGGATTATCAGTCTAAGTAAATAAATACATAAATAATGCTGGACATTTCCCACAAGTTGGGAAGGCGTTTGGTTAGACTGGTACCTAAGAGACCCTTTTGGTTTCAGGAAGGACTTTAAGGGACGCTGTACCGTGATATTGCTGAGTTTGGCAGTACTTCAATATTTTTCTCAGGTTGTCTAAATCCATTCTAATATTATACATGTGAAAGTAACTCTGTCTGTCTGTCTGTTTATTACGCTTTCACGCCCAAACCGCTGAACAGATTAAGCTGAAACTTGGCATAGTTAAAGGTTGTATCCCAGGAAAGGACATAGGCTACTTTTTATCCCGAAAAAAATAAAAAAATCTAGAGGGACCGCGGGAGCGCAGCTAGTAAAGATATAAATTAGTTTTTTTTTAGTTATTTTATTTCTACAGCTAAACCTAAATTGTATAAATAAGTTTAAACTCAACATACTTTTCATTTATACATAACACAGAACAAATCGCGTCATTCTCCAAAACAAAGCTCGCGAAAAACAACACTTTTGTAAACAGGAAACAGTATCAAAAATTATTAAGACAATAACCTGAAAACCAAGAAAAATTCCGCAACTAATAAATACACGTTTAAAAACTGAACGTTAATTTGCGAAAACGTTTCGTTAGCGCAAAACGAGCCTCATCGGCTGTTGTCTCAGCGCGCAAACAAGCTCGATGCCGTTTAAAAGCACCTCGGTGGCGTTTGTTTGGAAAGTCATCAAACAACAAAAACCTGTGGAAATTGTAGAATTAACATAAACGTATGCACGGGCAACAATCAGCAACAGATAGTCGAGCGATTTTAATAACCGCAATTATTATAAAATAAGTAAAAGCCACATATTACTAAATGATTCCCAATTCCCTATATTCGTTAAGCGAAAATGAAGCGAAGGGAAAACGATCTAAAAAACGCTATAACAAAAACAAATAATTACCATGGCACAAACTACAACTACGTAAATTAACACAATGAAATTCAGTATTAATGTATTATGATATGTGATGTGTTTATTATTGTTTTTTAGATATGAACATTCTCCTACAATTCGTTCCATAATTTTCATAGCCTGTTACTCTACTGTTGCCTAGAGCGACAACAGTTGCCCGTGCACAGTGCACACAGCCACTGGTAAATATTTGCGACGCGCACTAAGCACAATGTAAGCGACGATGCGAACTGCGATGAATATTCAAGAAATGGACACTTCTGAATAATTCCCGCGTTTTTCCGACACTAAACTTAAATGATCTTTCGTAAATGAATACAACGTCAACTTAAGTTGCATTAATATGGAAGAGAACGAAAAAGTCTCCGGGGTTTGGTTTTATGCATGATCATTTCAGACCGATATCAACCACTGCTGTCTTCTTTTCTCCCGTCTCCTCCCTGTGGGTTTTTTTCTGGAAATAAGCTCAATCAGCTTATGAAAGAGGTAAACAGAAGAATTGCTATTGCCTGGAAAAAGTATTGGTCGCACAAGGACATATTCAAGAGCAAACTCCCCATCCATCTCAAGAAAAAGCTTATGGACAATACTATACTACCCACACTACTCTACGGATGTCAAAGTTGGCCTGTTACAAAACAAATCATAGACAAGATTATTAAGACCCAATGAGCAATGGAAAGATCGATGCTTGGCCTAAAACTAAGTGATAAAGTTAGATGCAGTAACATTAGAAATACCACAAAGATAACTGACGCGGCGAAAATGCTCTGCAAACTAAAGTGGAAGTGGGCAGGACACGTCTCTAGGACGCAAGACGGACGGTGGAGCGAACGTATCCTGCACTGGTACCCACGAGACGAGATACGATCACGAGGAAGGCCAAAGAGAAGATGGTGTGACGATATAGTGGAGGTGGCTGGGAAGACATGGACTAGACTAGCACAAGAACGCCGTCAGTGGAATTGCATGGAGGAGGCCCCTTTTCTGGTTTTCCCTTTTTTGGTTGCCCAATTGATAAAAATATAAATAATATAATATGGAAATAATAATAATAATAAACATGTATTAATAGCTATGAAAGAATAATTAAAATAAGAAGTGATTATATTAATTGTTATGTTAGAAATTTATTTATGATTTTGGGAATAAAGGCTTTATTTATTTATTTATTTTAAGCTCAATCAGCATGCTTGTTGCGTTTGTTAGTTGCGTGTAAATCTTCTAGTCAAACTAGAAATAAAATGTTTTTTGTGATCTTTGAATTAAGAAAAGACACCATTCTCAAGAAACAATAGGACATTTCGTCCTGTTTAATTTGCGAATTAACTTAAACCAACAGCAGGTGATTCTAATTATCAAATTGCGCCGTTAGTATTTAAATAAAAACGGATTCTGAACAAAGCTAACGTTTTAAGTCTGGAATGGTTTGCATAAAAGTAACGATGTTAAATGTATCTCCCCAGATAAAGAGTTAAATAACTAAATTATATACTAAATAAAAATAATAATAATAATGCTGGACATTTTCACACATCATCATCTAGCCCCAAACTAAGCAAAGCTTGTACTATGGGAACCAGAAAACTGATATACTACTTATATACTTTTTGTTTGTAAATACATACATATTATACATAGAAACACCCAGACCCGAGACAAATATCTGTAGGTCATACAAACATTTGTCCCGCGGCGGGGATCGAACCCGCAACCTTCTGCGTCGCAGGCGGACGTTCGCCCACTGCGCCACAGAGGTCGTCAATAAATATTTATATATTTAGAATGTAATAAAAATTAAAACTAAAACTGTAAGTATCATGAATCATAATTGGTATGTACTGTACGTTACAAATAAAATTGACTGAATTAATGTTTTATACCACATGTTTTATTTGCTTATTTTTCTTTCTAAGAACAATATTGATGTTTTTGCTCACAACCTGCCGAAACTCATGGATATGGCGCAGGTGTTTCTAGAGAATTTTGAGTTCTTGTAACTGATTGATTGATTTTGTATTGATAATGTTTAATTTTTGTATATCTTCTTATGTAGGTATATTATATGTTTTATTGTGTTATAACATTCCTTTTTCCTTGTCTGTAATAGTGTTATAATTTTTGCTGAATAAATAAATAAATAAAACCCGAACAACCAACCAAACCTACCCGGACACTCAAAACTTCATACAAACTCAAAACAGACAAAAAAAACATGATCACAGGCGCGATAGACATTCTCTTAACTTTTGTGTATTCCATTCTTACACAACTTGATCGAAGTATATTCCAGATATTTTGAAAATGTCTAATGTTAGGAACTATACGGAATTCTGTGGTCTATCAGAGCCTATCGCCATCTATTGGAATACGAGTACTATAGTTTTTTTTTATAGTGTTAAACCGCGAGTATTAGTTTCCTCACAATGTTTTCCTTCGACGTTTAGAGCTAAACGCAACGCTTCCCTTTATAATCCTTACATTCTGATTAACTACTTACAAAAAGACTAATCTAATTTTTTGTACACATGCATCTGTACACTCCTTAGCGAATAGAAAACTCGAGGGGCAGGCAGTGAGATTGGTGCGGGGCGAGGTGTACCCATTATAAACATAGTATTATTAGATATTCCCTGAAATCAGGGAGAAGGGTGCGGGGAAAAATTGGCTTTGTGCAAGCTGTTTACCCGCCCAAGGGAGGATTATAATCAGTTTGGGGAAAATTACAAGCTAGCTCAGCAATGTCTGCGTTTTAATTAAGCTAGATAAGCGCTTTTACTTTAATAGTGGGTAATGAAGTCGATAAAACTCTCAGTTATGTTATCTTAGTTTCGTTAAACTAAAAACGTATGCTTTAATTTTTTGAAATTATCTGGAGTGGGTTTATTTAAAGACACAAACATCTAAAGTGAGTTCATTCCTGCTAAAGTGAAAATCTTCTGTTTCGGCGATGGAACAATACCATTGTACTTGTAGTTTCTGATGGGTACTACGACTACGTCACAAAAAACTTACTTATTTTAAATTGGATAAAAAAAAAAAAAAACTTTTTGACTATGTCGTAGAAAACTAATTTGATCTATAGAATAGAATATAACTTTACTTTCTCCACAATACAAGAACAAAATATAAGTACACGAATGAGCCCCTTCAGCATTAGCTCCAGCCGTTCAAGAGTTTGTTAGAGCGCTGGTTTTCAGTGGCACCGTACTAAAATAAAAAGCCTAGATTTGATAAACGAGTTTATTATAAATCTCAGTTACAATTTACGTTCAATAACAGGTAATCCGAGATAAGGCGCGCTACACACGTCACCCGAGCCACAAGGCGCCAGTTTAATTTCCTTATTTCGCAGCTATCGGCTACATCTCCGTACATTGTAATGTAAACGCCCACACACCGCGACATAGCTCTACAATCTGAGCCAGCAATCTCATACGGTTTAAGTTAGTTCTCGACTGTACATGTGTCACTTGGAACGTACACGCGTAACGTCTATACATGGCTTTTTGTCCTGCGTGTGTTTGGTTTTCTTTTATTTCTAACACATATGTACTGTTTTTGTGGCGTCTGAGGGTCCTCCCTCAGACGCCACAAAAATCATACCCTCCTGGGTATGAGAGTATGTCCAGTAGTGGGCTATCATTTGAGCCACATTATGAATTTACTTAGTAGAATATTAAGTATGTGTGACTTACGCTAAGTGTGAGAGCTGGCTTATTATTGAATTCTAACCTCCAACCAAATTTCTTCTTGATCTTGGTACGTCTTTTCGTTATAAATTTTACGAAACGAAAATTCCAAAATAATTTCAATTCAAAACAGTTTCTGTATAATCTTCGCGAAAGCACTTAATTATAAAGCTCCGCCTTGTATTAAGTTAGCACTTCAAGTAAACGGAGTGAAAGCATATTTATGATTTTAACTGTTTATTGTGCTCGAGGCGAATTTTAAGTAAAACTTTAGAATAAACTTCAAACAGAGGTAACGGTCTCAGTATTGTTTGAGTAAGTAGCGTTCTATGTTGAAATCGTAAGATTTCAAATCAGCAAATGGTTACTGCAGCTTTTATGAGCTATTATGAAGTGTTCAATACACTTCATAATACGAAGGAGCTTCTCCTTATAATATTTACAACCGGATTTTGAGGAGCGCTCGTATAGCACGTTCTTAATAGATCATCGAAGTTAAGCAACTTTCTAGGTGGTCAGTAAGTTCGAACCCCAGCCGTTCATCTAAGTATTATTTTCGGAACTAACTGTTTAATCTTCAAATGATATTGCGCACAATATTTCATACTAGAAAACGCGTTTTTTTCAACCGACTTCAAAAAGGAGGTTCTCAATTCGTCTGTATGTTTTTTTTTTTTTGTATCTTGTTACGCGATTGTTCCGCCATTTGTTGACCGATTTGCAAAATTCTTTTTATGTTTGACTCCAGAGATGGTCCCATATCAATTTTATTCCTGAGGGATTGATAGTTTCCCCGTAAAACTCTAAACACCTTCCCTTCTAGCCATGTCACAAATAGAAATCGAATCGACAGCTTGACGCCCTGAGTCACACCGCGTTTCGAGTCAAACATTGAAGTCGGTTTTCTTTTTAGTATTAAAACGTTATGTATTGTCTTTTCAACTCTGTTTTCAGCGAACAAGCTCACAGTGTTACTATCTTCGCAGTTTATTCCACCGACGGATAATGGGGAAATTGCCCTGAGTGGGGTATCGAAATTGTATTTCGTGAAGGATTAGGGCACGAAGGTGTGGGCGAGACCGGAATAGGTGTTTACGAGCTTCAAACATTCTATAAAGTGTCAGGTCTAAAACAAAAGAAAATAATCTTGAATTACTTTAAATAAGTTTAAAGTTGAGCTTAGGTTGCTTTCTTTGATAGCGAAACATTAACATAGACCCAAAAGAACTGATACCAATTACGCTGATAAAAATTGTGAATATTGAAAGTCATGAGAGTACCCAAAGAACCCTTGGGGATGCAAAGAAAATAGTGCCATTAATTATACTTTTTACTATCATTGGGACAACGAAAATCCAGTTAAAATACGGTCGCTGTATTTCCCAATGCCGAGTAAACGTGGGTCATAATCAACATGAAAACACGTTATTTATGTGTTCAAGTTAACATCGGCAATGTTGGCCGCGAGCCAGGATAGGCTGGCTTCTCATTATCAATGTTGATAGAAAAAACAGTCAAGTGTCACTCAACAGTGAGTCAGTTCGTAAACTTCGAGTCTAACTCGGAACGTAGAACTCAATTCTAACGATGTTGGAAAATTGTTATTCCAAAATGGTAACTTAAAAGTTTTTAATTTACGTACAAGACAAAAAGATGCCAGAGCAATATTTTTGGATTGTTTCAATAAACTGTATCTGTTTACCATATTTTTTTCCTTTCTGTTTCTGATTTTTATTCATTGCATCAAGATTATTTGAATCAATTTCTCAGCTTGCAGTGCAGTAATCTAGCTACAAACGAAATTTAGGAAAATGTTCTTATAAGTGCAGTCTTCGGCCAAATCAAGAACAAATAAATAATGGTCATTCTATCTCACGGATTACAGTTTAATAATCCAAAGTAAGATCATCGATATGAATCCGTAACATAAGATAAATCAAGTCGGTACGTGATTCGGAACAAAAACCGTCGTCATGAATGTAATTCCCCTGGCAACACCCTTATCTCGGTGTCCACTGACGCAGAATCAATACCAGGAATGAAAGTCACTGCTAAATCTGGCGAGATTTATTGTGACAGGATGAAACCGGGTCAGCCTCTTTTCGACAGCTCTTTTAAACTATATTTAAGCTGAAGTACAATCAGTTTCCAAAAGAGACTTTGACCAAAGCTAAGTTTGCTAAGAGTTTTATGAATGCTATAAGTACAAGAAAGTTTAACGTCTTCTAACCTCAATTGAATACACTATAAACATAGCACAACGTTGCTTAAAGCGGAGGTGCAAACATTGAAAACAGTATAATAAGCTAGAACTAAGTCTATTGTCTCTCGCATTTGTCTTCAGAACGCGGTAAAAGGTTAAAAAAAAAAGACGAATTCATCAGTGTCGTCCTTGGTTATAAACTACATTATACTCGAATGCATTATTTATATGACAAGATTAAAGAAGAACCAATACGTACGTTTGAACGTGCTTTGTCGACCAAAGCACAGCTTAAAATCTATTGGTCAATACTTGAAATTGGAACGCGTAGGGTTAAAAATGTCCGAAGTCATACCCGATATGATAGATATAGAAATGGGGTTGAGAGGGGTTGAAACAGATTCGCTAAAGCTGTTTTATTAAGCTTAGTGCAAGCTCAAACACATGAGATTTTCAGTAGAGTTTGATAAAGGAATTACTTTTCTATCGTAAAATGGAGATGAAAAATGCACAAGTTATTCAATGGCACTTTCAACTTTTCAAATCGACTCGTGAAATGTTACGATGGAGATTTATGGGTTTACTTTATGCAAAGCATGATATAAAAATACTTTCAACTTGACTAGTGCTTTAACAAGCTTTAAATCCACTTCGAGAAGACAGCTTACTCGTAATGATGTCTTAAACTTAAACAACAAAACTAAATAAAATAATGAGTCTGAAACTCGAAACTAAACCCAACTTTATTCTGAAAGCTACAAAACTTCTGAGATAATCACTATCCATCAAGCTTTTAAATAGACTCTTCGACTTGTAACTAATCGCAAAAATAATGTTCAAGCTGTATTAAACTCCAAACTTACGCTGTAAAGTTCAAATTGCTTTGATTACCTGCGGGAACTTATCTCGTGCTATTCGATGTAGAGACGTGATGAAGTCCTGTGGCTCATTACCTGAAAATAAGAAACAAAAGTTAGAAAACTTTATTATTTTACTTACATAAAATGGAAACTTTAAGTCAAACCTGCTCTGTTTATGTTCGCGACTTTTAAATACCTTAGGGAGTACTTTACATTTTGTAAAAATACGGAGATTATTTTGGTAAATAAACTTAAAAGTGAGTGTGTGAGATTGTAGTGTAGATACTATACCTAATTTAAAAAGGCCGGAGTATCCACTGCCATTTGTAAAATATATGTGTTATTCCAGTTTTACATAGCATTACCATCCGTGAAATTGACACAAAACTATAATTTCTGTTCAAAGTGTTTTTTGCAAAAATACACAATTATGCATTATTCGAAGAGTATTTTTTTATATAACGTCGGTTGAATACCATTTCAGTTGCGGGCAAAACGTTACCGAGTGCCAGCGGTCAGAGAATTACGATTCAGAGGACGTGGCTGTCCGAATGACACGCTTAACGTGAGCGAAATTACAATTCCTGGCTTCGTTTCCAAACTATCAATACTGTTAGTGAAGAAAAAATATAAATGCAAAGCGTTAAAAAAAAATCGAAAGAGATTATACAGAATGGTTTTTTGAGCTGGCGGCGATGGTCAAGTCCAAACCCACCCTGTATTATTGAACCAATGTTGTTGCTGATATGGATCAATCTTTGCAAAGAAGTGTATTAATAAAACATGTTTTTACATCCGACTTTTAACGTTACATTTACGTTGTAAAAACGAAAATATCTTACCACCCATGTCAACCCTTCCAGTGTCAGATAGTATCGTTTTAATCTAAATTCATCGTGATACACAAAGTGCATTATAAGTTTCTGATGTACTTAATGAACTTCAACTCTGTTGTAAACTTTCCTAATTACATTGCAGACGAACTTATTTATGCATTAAATATGCAACAAGATGGCTTCTTTAGTTTGAGATGAACTTCAACTACTTTATTACTCAAAGACTATGGTAGAAACATTGCTACTTACAAAAATTGAGACGATACTTTTAAATCGTGATTTTGCGATTCTTAAAATAGATTTACTTCTCATCGATAGTTATTTTGTTTCAGTATTTTGACAGTAAAAATGTCGAGCGTATACAGCGGTCTTCGTTAATCATCATCGCATTCATCGTGCATCATCGGTTAAGTGTGAGAGGTTGAATGTTTTCTCATATAAATTGTCTGTTCTTGCGTTACGTGACCGATAATACGCGACGAATCTTCCGTCAGATGTGAACCGACCCTAAGAAATACTAAAATAAAATGTATCGATTGCCAATCATGTTGCTTTCAAACTGAAAACAAAACGACCTTGCACAAGCAGAAAGATAAAAAAGTAAGTAAGTTATATATGTATAATACTTGTGTCGTGAGTCGTCTTGGAAGTTGTTTTTATAATTTATCTTAAAACAATTCCAGAAGCTATTCCCGTGTGAAAAGTTTTCAAATGTCGTGTCATTCCTCTGTCAATGTCACATCTCTTAGGCATGTAATTACGTGAGAAACACTGCGTGGTTGTTACACTCTCCAAAATAAGTTCATAATTGAATCTTTTAATTGAATTTAGACAATGTAATTTCGCGCTCCGATAGCGCGAAATTACAGGGATATCCAGTAAGAATACATTTGTAATTTATTTTACAGAGATGACAACATTATATTAATAAATTGTTAATTTATAAGTATTACTTACTTGAAGAATAGGAGAAAACTAATAATAATATATTGTGTTCTTTTTAATGTAATGTTTAACATATTTATCTGATATTTTACCGTTATTTGAACTATTAGTGAAAAGTTATTTGTTTGAAATAAGATATTCAGTAAGCCAGATATTTCGTAGATATTTTATGTAAAAATGTCCTTACCTAGGGGCTAAGAACAAAGGTCTGTATTTTAGATTGTTTTAGATCTAACAAGATTTGTTTAACATTATCAAAGAAACATCAACGGACAAATGACGGTTTTCTTTATAAAATATTTCTCGTCTAACATTTTTATGTTAAAATCGGCTTGATTGAAGTTCAACTTTGTACAAACCCACATAACTTCTAAAGATCTTCCGCACAACCTTTGATATTAATAACTATATGCTATGTAGCTTAGAATTACCGAAAAATGTTGTCATCGTGAGTGAGTGAGTTCACACATTAGAAATATAAAGTAATAATTATATAGTGTACTTCTCACATACAAAAAAATTATGCCACAATTTTTTTGCTCAACGCGTATAAGTAAGCATGATTATCCCATTGCTACATTTTTTTCACGGTTGTGTAATGTTGTGCATTCAGACGCATTGTTTTGGTGTGCGTAAGCTTAGAAGTCAGCAAGAACACAACAAACACAGATAAACAAACGCCGAGTACGAACATAAAAACTTTGCAAGACTTTTAATCCCGCTGTCAGCATTCTTCCGAACAGTTCAAATCTGTGTTTTCAAACGCTAGATAATTCAGACCAAATCGCTATTTCATTCGAAACTTCAATCTCGATAAGAAAGGTAGCAATCGGCTCAGTGCGAGAGAGAAAACAGATCAATCGTACTGAAATAGAAAGGGATGGAACAGCATTGTTTGGATGTGCTAAGTAATACCGCGAGGAGAATGGAGGGATTAAGGAGAGTGCTTTTTATGGTTCTGAAGTCTTTTAAAAGCACTCGTGACACCTCTTTATAGATCCTTAATGAAGGTCATTTTTATTTTGGCTGAATGGCACCCACAGCTTGCAGTACAAGGTAATTTGTATACATTGCTAAAGTCAAGAATGAGTATTTTTTTTAATTTAAAAATAAATAAAAAGGCAAAGCTCTGAGCGAAACGTCACGTAACTTAATTACGAGTATATTAAATGCATCTCATTAATATTCGTAGAATACTCTCAAGGCCGCATTGTTTAAGGAACTTATTACTTTCTAAATTAAATGGGAGTAATTAAACAAAAACATATTTTAAAATTAATTACAACGATTTATGAGTTTTGTTGTTTTTAAAACATATATTTAAACATACATTTAAACATTACATACAATTCCAAAAAGACAATTTTCTAACTCGTTATTTGCACAATGTCACACGAAGTAGGACATATCAAGTGTTCGCGCAATGGGGTCGCAATTTTACGTCCCGCCCGCGCCCACGGTCTGCAAACAAAAACTTTGAAACCTGCACTAAATAAAACAAAACTAGATTGTGTGGTACAAGACATGACCGCTTGGCGTCAATGATATTTAGAATAGAATAGAATAAAGTTTTATTTTCTCCACATATACACAGTTACAAAATAGGAATTATTTCTGGATTTACCATGTATTTATTTTTATTGTTTTTAAGAAGAGAGTTAATAGGCACCTTCTGGGTAAGCTCGCTCTATTGTAGACCTCACTCTTGCCTGTGTAAGTTTGAGGTCAAGAGCAGACCCATTCATCATAAAAAAAAAATAGTTCAGATAATTTACAGTGATCAACAACAAATACTCAAAACTGGTAAGCATTTTGTTGATATTCTTATTTCTAGGGACATGAATCCTCAACATAGTTTAGTTTTATAACCAAAAAACATTTATTCAGAAGGACCGCTAGGATCACTTTAAACGACATAGGTTCTTCGCGACCAGTAAAATGAGGTTAGAAAGACACAAACTTCAAGTTTATCTTTGTACTGTATGTATTCATTTACACAAGTTTATCAGTCATGTGGTTTCCATAACACCTTTTCTTACATAATGGATAGATAATGCTGTGTGAAATGTCCAGTATTTGGAAATGCTTAAAGCTTGTAACTTGCAGACGCGGCATGAATACCAAGACACGTACTATAACAACGGCACTGCACAGCACCTGTTCGTATTGTCCTCACATTTATGACCTGCAAGGTGCCAGAACCATCTTATACCAAAATACACGTTCTAGAATGATCCAGTTACTTAGCTTATAAACAATTTATGTTACAGAAACTGAACTACAACATTATCAAATATGATATATTCCCAACGACCACACTAGCCTCCCCATCAACGTGTATACATACCTGAGTTTTTTTTTCTTTTTACTCATTAATTCCAAAATCAAACAACGTTTCTTACAAGCTCAGTTGAGGCAGAATTGGTCATGAGAAAAACCAGTCAGTACCTACTTAATAGCAGTGGTCATCCATAAACGTAGCCATACTGTTGACTGTTTGAACTACCAAAAACTTTTATGTTTGAACGCAAGAGCAAATATCTAAAAGTTTTGTTTCGGAACACAAACTTGGTTTTCCTTATGGCAAAACTTGTCGGGTTGCTTATTGACGTGAAACCAACAAATTTCAATATACGAGTACGAGGGCTGTGTGGGATATCAGGGTCATAATAAAGTGGATCTTTTTAAACTGCTGTATTTTTTTGCGTTGGATAACTTCATATTTTGTTGCAATGCGCTCAGTGGCGTGAAGTCCTTTCTTGAACGTGAAACTAAACATATATTTTTTTATTTAGAAGTTTTTATTCAATTATGTTTTTTTAACAAAAATCTCACGCAATAATCTAATTTTACTACTCATTATAAATATATTATTATTATACATTTTATATACCAGATCATAACCAAATTTTTATGAAGTCTACTTTTATTCTTTTTAAAGTTTTTTTAAACAAAGTGACCAACAAAAGTAGAAATAACTACCCGTAAAACAAAACTTATTTAAAAACTTGCTCCTCTCTCGCCCGTTCAGTAAGCGGGAGCCACACAGTAAACAAGTAGCTGATAGGCCTATTAGCCATCAAACGAGGATTGCAACTAATATTCCACTATAAAGGCTTGTACAGTCAGCGATGGAAATTCATAATCATTTAATGTCTTCTTTATCTTCGGATTTTCGGAACTTTTTGAAAGATCATTAAAATGGAATAAATAACGGTAAATGGGTTCACAAAAAGGAATTGCGGTCCTTTCACCTTAATTTGGCTTCATCAACATCATCTTCCTGCCCTTTTCCCACATTATGTGGGGTCGGCACAACATGTGTTCTTCTTCCATTCTCCTGTATCGGCCGTTATCTCAACACTCACTCCTTTAAGTTTTTACTTAATTTGGCTTATCTACAGGCAAAACATCAGTACAACAGTCAACATTAGCTCAGATCAACAAAAGACAACAGAATGTTTTCAGCTTCAAAGCAATGTTTCAGCTATACAGCAGCCTACAACAGCCACCAATAATTATCAGCAACATCAGAAAGCTTAGTAAGATCACTAATTAATCTGAGGGCGTACACTAGGATGCAATTTATTACCGCGGGTAGTCGGTTACCGCTCGTTAAACATCGTCTTGTCCGCTGATTTGAATAGTTGGCCTCGTTAGCCCTCCGCGTACTTGCTTTAATTGGACCGTGTTGCATAATGCTTTTGAGGGCTGATTTTATCTAACAGAGGTAAGAAAACATTTATGAGGACTGAGGACAAACAAACGTAGTGTAGGACGCCCTCCGGCCAGGTGGAGTGACGATCTGCGAATGGCTGCCGGCAGAAGCTGGATGCGTCGAGCTGGGGACAGGGCGCAATGGCGCGCACTAGGGGGGACCTATGTCCAGCAGTGGACTGCTATAGGCTGATGATAATGATGATGAGGACAAACAGTGTTATCATAGAGAGAGATGACGTAAAAGCAAAAAAAAAATTCACATTTTTTGAAAACAAAAATCATTGGATGGCACGAAATCGAACTCACGCATCCAATTCCACTTATACTGGACCACAATCTCTGCAATGCAACCAGATTGGTTTGATAGAATGAAGAGGAACATTATTAAATGTTACATTTTCCAATCTATTAACTTTTAACGTTCGAACGTTTATTCATTCATTAATTAAACAAGAACATGACACGACTATTCCCCTCAAGATCCTTTAAAACATTGTCAATAATATGGAGTAAGAAAACCTGTTCTGCCAATCGCACTTAAAACTGATATTAAGCTAAGAAGGTGATGATAGCAGTTGGAATGCCACAGCAATCAGAGAGCTAATCGAACCGCCCTTATTACAGTTATAAGTTAGTACCAAAGTGCGCCATTTAAGTGCAATAAAAGCTAAAAGCTCGGAACCCATCCGAACTAATCTCATTTGGACGCGGCGTCGTGGTAACTGCTTTATTGTTTAGCTCGTTTTCTTTATTTTTAAAAGATAAAGATAATTTTAAAGATGTGTAAAAAAACTTAAGCACAAAAATTTAAATTGACAATAAATAAATTATGCTGGACTTTTCACATAGCATCATATAGCCTCAAAGTACAGAGCTTGTTACGATGTAGCTTCAAAAACATAAGTGTTCATTTGGAACCACAGAACCCTAATATTAGCAACTTAGAGATTTTATCTTTTAGATTTTAGCCCAAGGGTGAATATTCTCTCAGTATTCAAGATATTTGAAGAGGGTAGAGCCATATTTTGCAGATAATAAATACTTTAGTATTTATAAAATTCGTTCATTTTTGACAAGCAAGACACTATACTCCTAATAACAGCCCTATTCCACTCTGATCCACTAATCAAATTCATTTTCCACTTTTTCTTTCACTTTAATCCATCAATGGTTTTGTTTCCAATTTGAGTTCCACTCTGATCCATCAATGGTTTTGTTTCCAACATTATGCTAAACTAGATAATGTATGAAAAAACTGTATCACTACACTAGCAAGATAAATATATTTTTTTATACTCGTCTTAAGCTCGTTCTCGCCCCTGGCCAAAAGACCGCATTGCGAAACGGAGAAAAATGTCGCCAACGCTAAAAAAACAGTACGAAATGCTGGAAGGCTGACAGTGATTGAGAGTGCCGCCGTATTGCGCAGGTAAGTACGTGAACCGATTAACGAAAGACGGTTGCTTTTCTTGCGAAATACTTATTCTTGTTTCTCTACAAAAATATTTCATAAACGGAAATGATCTTCGTGTGTGGAAAGTAATAACAACGTTTTTAAGTGGATTTGAATAAACATTTTGAAGACTTGATCTATGCTGATGTCTCGAATATTAAATGGCGATTTCTTTTAAACTACATGTTTGATTTACTAACAACCCGTCACCGCCATCAAAATTGTAAAAAACTGGTACACTAATACTATGAATCAGTCTTCTTTCGTATTCATTTCAATTTATGTATCAGTAATTCATAAACATGGATTTTTTAAGTTACAAAACTGGGACAAAACTTTAAGTTACAATTATATTTATATCCAGGAAAACATCAAAATAATTCTGGGTATTTCAATATTTTCAATGACATCAGATCCTGTTCATTCATCTTAATTAACTATTGGACGAAAAACTTCGACAACGAAATAAAAGCTAATAAATGAGGCTCGGAAGGGACGTGTTCTCCAGTTGGCATCTCATCCGAAGTTACTCGAAACGTTTAATGTTTTTTGTTTCTTTTTATATTTTCCGCGAACAAGAGATCATCAACGCTCCCTTTTTCCGCCTGTTAGGACGCAGACATATTTTTTCACAAAACTCGGGACAGAATTTAGGTTTTGTCTGTCATTTCTTTTGTTAAAGACCGCTGTTATTCGATAGTTATTTCCTTTGTGGTAGAATGATTTAGTGTTCATTTTATGAAGCTTTTGTGATGAAAAACTGTGAACAAAGTTCGATCTATTTCGCAAAACTACGCTCAACACGTTCTTCGGCGTTGTATGATGCAGTAGGTAGTTGTTTTGAGGCCTCATTCAGAGGATGAGAGAGAGGATGATCTCTGTATTGAAGCCAATAAATGCTTCATCTATTTTTTCTCTTTACGTCTTTTTAATGTTATCGCTAATATAATAGCCAAGTATAGTCACTCATTACGTTACTGGCTTCGGAGTATGTAACGTACACGTCTTTAGTGAATGAAATCTACCGTTGCACTGGCGTGATTTGTATCGAGTGTGTAGTATGTAAATTCGATCCAAAATATTGCAAGATAATTATCACGTTATATATCGTGATAATTATCGAGCGTGTAGTAGGCGCCCATAAGTGGACACATATCTTATATCTTATAGGTATATACTTAAGCTTCTAAATAAGAGGATTTGGATCTCTCCACAAAGAGTATGACACAAAACATTAAACAAAATAATACAATCATTACCCTACAACCAGATCGCGTAAGAACACAGAACCCTAGGCAGGAAGATGATGATGATGAAAGCCAGCAAGTCAACCTCTGAAATATATTGAGTCGCATTTTATTTTGCTAAGAAAGTCATTGCGCTCGCTAAAGTAATAACTTTAAAATGAAAAGTAGATTCATCAAAATTCAACAAGTTAATTCAATTTTCCGAGCTTACACCGAACTAGAAAAGGTGGAACCTGTTCGCTCCCTGGGGAATCCCCTAAATTAAATAACAGAGCATTGACCATGCTCGGGGCATTACCTTCGAACGAAATAAATATTATAAACTGCACCTGACGTTTTTAAACGCTAAAAAACCTAGACAAGTGCAAGTCGAAACGGGGCAAACGAAATGCGCTGTCAGGTGTCGTGATTTAGAGAGAACGTAAAGGGAGGTTCTAAAATAATTTAACTTCCCAGTGCCCGGAACGTATTGGCAGTCGGTTTGCGGTAAGTTGCGATTGGAAGCCACGAATATACAAAAAAATTTTAAGTAGTACCTTTTGGGAATATGGACGACAGGTTTTTTTGTCATGTGCTCAAATTTTCAAGAGCTTTGCAAAATTATTACCACTTTTCCATCAATATACAAAACGCAGATCTCCAAAGATACAGGAATCGTCTCAGCAATTCAAGTGAATAGCTTTCGATCTGTGCTTTCAAAATGCTTATGAGACGCCAATTCGGACTTATGGCTCTATCTGTTCTTCCACAAACCGATTTGCGTTTACCATTGAGCTCGTGACTGTTGGGATCGATTGAACGTGTTTCGTTTCTAAAGTTGACGCTCTCAGTATTGAGCACATGGAGACTTCGGTTCTTCCTGGCGTGTCACTTCTTAAAAACCAGTGTGGTGAAAGGATTAAGTGCGACTCTAAGCACACGAAGAAGCCTTTCTTCGTGTGCCAGTGACTTCGGTGGTGCTGGCGAATGCTTTGTTTGATTCTCGCGGCAGGATAAAATGCTTTTATAATCTGAAAATTATTCTCGGTCTGGGCGTTGGTACTCATAGTTTTTGATACCTACAAACCCAGGTATATTGGACCATGGATGTGACTAGAAGGTGTTATTTAATTGTGATTGTCAACCCTAGCTCAAATCGAGATACGGCGCTTATCATCATCATCATGATCTTAATGCTCTGTTGCACAACATGTTTGTGTAGTCGGGAAAAAAAATATTCCGTCCTACGGCCTACCAACTCAATAATGGTCGTTATGTAACGGTCCCCGCTCTTTAACAAGCGAGTCCTTTAGTTATGTTTGTAATAGGGTGCGATCCGATGCAGTGACACTGGTAACGACTTCCAATATACAGTTTGTTTTTATAATATTCTTGAGAATGAAAGAAATCATACTGAATAAAAATTTTTGACAAAAAAATTGAACCGACTTCACAGAACACAAACAGACGAACCTTCTACACACTAAAAAGAGAAAAATAAGAATATAATTTGAAGTCGGTGCCAACTATTCATTTACATCTAAGAAATTCAAAAGAACTTGGGTGCAAAATTGTATCCTGGTACGCTATCGCTCGATTTCTTTTTTTTATAGGTAATCGTATTCACTTGGCACCGACTTTAAATTCTATTCTTATTTTTCTCTTTTTAGTGTGTAGAAGGTTCGTCTGTTTGTGTTCTGTGAAGTCGGTTCAATTTTTTTGTCAAAAATTTTTATTTTTCACTTTTTAGTGTAAGTAAATAAATACTGTGTAAATAAAAGAGTAAGTGTAAATAATATATTTAGCTACATTAAGACTGCTTATCGTAGCTTAAGTAGGAAAGGATAAGAGAAGTCATGGGCAAGCCTACTAAAGGACACACCGGAGTTCAGCAAGGGGGAAAACTATCAATCCCTGAGGAAAAAAATATTTTAGACCACCTCGGGTGTAATAACCTTTCAACTCAGACTCTGATCAACTCAGATTGTGAGTCAGGGTGTGTTGTGTAGTAGATTGAGGTTTTTTTAATGTTACGGGAAAACTGTCAATCCCTCAGGAAAAAAAATATATGGCGCCACCTCGAGAGTATACCTCTTTCTAACAAAAAAAAAAATTTTGGAAATCGGTCCACAATTTTCTTAAAGATCAGTGATTTTTTTAGTTTTACGGGAAAACTATCAATCCCTCAGGAATAAAATTTATATGGGACCACCTCGAGAGTATACCCTTTCAAACAAAAAAAAAATTTTGGAAATCGGTCCACAATTGACGGAAATATCGCTGTACATACATTAAAAAAAAAAAAAAAAAAAAAAAACATACATACAGCCGAACATAGAACCTCCTTCTTTTTTTGAAGTCGGTTAAAAATAAGAGTTGTAACCGTGTATGTACATTTACAAAAACGTAACATCAAAAAAGTAGTTTATTTAATGAAAGACTTCGTAGAATCTGAAACCAATATCACTTTCAACAATTGTCCCCGCAGCACAAGTCAGATCTTCAGAACTCGAGGAACTTTACAATGCAACTAACAAGTTGTTAGCAAACTCACCTCGCAAACGAGCAAGCGGCAAGCGCCTATTCACGCTCAACTCTATAAAACTATCTGATCTTAGCACCAGTTTCTGTAATCAACACATGGAGTTCGATGCGAAATGTATTTTTGTCATCGTTTATGAACGAGTTTAGGATTGTCTAACTTTTATGCCACCTTAAGACCTCCAGAACTTAATAGCAGAGACGGACAATTTAAAGTACCGTCCGAAGCAATCAGCAGTTGATAATGCCAATAGCGGTACCCAACGTACCCATACTATTTTGTGACCGCACAAACGTTGCCGATCTATCAAGAACGAGCACTTCAGAAACAAGTGCTAAAACTGGATCTTTGACAGTCCTCGAGTTGAGAGGACAATACACAAAGCACCTCGACTTTCGAACGCGGAAGTTGTCACGAAGTTCGCTCAAAGTTCAAGCAGAAATATTGTGCCGTATCCAGTTAAATTAGTTTTGTATCTGCGGAGAACTTTCCACTTTTAAAAGATTTCTATAAAATCATTTCAAAAGATTCTCACAAAATAATTTAAATAAACAGTCAAAAGAAATGGGTAATCTCAAAGATGAGAGCAAAAAGCATTCAGTACCTGGTAATACTTCGAGAGCTAAGTGATTCTACTCTTGTTCTTTCGCGACGGATACCGTGAAAAACAGGGAATAATGTTGCCAGCTTTAGTACACAATAGCACGTTTTAATATAACACTAGAAAATAAATACATCTTGCAAGAATCAAACAAATTACAATGAAATTATGAATGCGTCAATGCAATTTCAAGAAAATGAAAATAGGAATTCATTTTATATTCAACTTTAATTCTCAAACAATAAATTCAGAGCTAACTGTAACAGATGCCGTCAATATAATAACAATTACATAAAAAAATGTAGTTTGAGAAGATACGTTTTTTATTCGAAAGTATAATTTAAATGCAGCGTGTTTTCATAATAACCATTCGCCTCACGTTTCTTTTAAGTTGAAAGTTTTCTTAAACAGAGGTTTTGCTTTACAACGAAATGAGAATGGAAATCTTTACAGGCGCTTGCTGTTGGAAATTAATAAGTTACAGCCTTTACAAATTAAAGGCTTAAATGGGATTATAATTACTTGGCAGCCATAATTAGGTACGTATTACGTTCCAGACGAATTTAATTGTAAACAAATAATATTTTGCAGATGGAAATGGCGAGGCGAACTAAATGCATTGTTCTGTAGTGTGAGCGCGCAAGCTCAGCACATTCATGTACCATAGCATAAGCAATAGTATATCAAAATCAATGTAAAGAGACTTCACACTCAGACACCGAACACGTATCATAATCATGAAGACCTTTCAATACATTCGTCCACCAGAAGTACAACACTAAATAATCTACATAAAAAGTTAATATATTTCAGTACAAACTGGCAAACTGAAACTACTTATTTACAAGGGAATGGAAGTAAAGAAGACGCCCAGCAGTGAGATCCAACGAGCTGTTTAAATTACATATTTTGCACCAAGCACAACAGAAAACAGATGTTTTCAGTGTAGTTTTCATTGAATTCGCAACAATCTTTTTACAACACAAAATATCCTGCAGCTTACAAACTACATGGAAGTGTAGAGAGCACTAGAAATTTCCTTCCAAGATTCATCTTAGAGACGAGCTCCGGGTTTGAGTACTTTGAGAATAAATGCTTTAAGATTGCTGAGAATGGACTTGTACAGCTAAGTTGCGACTGTAAAAACATGAATTTTACAATAAACCAACCTTTTAGGTTCTCTATTGCGTTATCTGCCACTCTTCTCTTTATATTTTTTTGTAGTTTAGAAAGGCTGCATAATTTACAATTAAATTTGGTGCTAAGCAGAGCTAAATTAAATTAGGTAAATCACTTGTCAGCCTAAAGTTTACAAGAAATAAAAACAACCTACCAGAATTAAATGTTTACGAATAAATTTTAGTGACACCTAAAGTTTTCACAACTAAAACAAACCGACATAAACATATTTTTTGCTGTTGGGCTCAAATGTATTTGGAGAAAAGGAAAACTCGTGAAAAGCAAAGTAATCTCAAAGTTTTATATCCCTGATCTCAAGTCTTGAGGTATAAAATAACGAGAAAAATACGTCACAAACTATCCAGATATAACGTTTTCATTAGAGAGGATAGAAAATTGGTTTTTGATTCATTTTTCAAAAGACGGCGAACAACATTCTGAGTTGGTCCTATACTTGCTGGTAAATAAAAAAAACTAAGTCTAACACGTGATCTCAATCTTTAAAATTAAACTGCTAAAAGAACATACATAGGTACATAGAACATAAAACCAAAAACGTCGGTTTAAAAAAGATCGTCACATTTGTGGCTACTCATTTTTATATCACGCAGTCATATTCATAATTTCACAGTAAAATCTTTATCCATATGTGTCAAGAGGTCAACCGCAATATTATTAAATAGTCAGGAACGTTTTAATCCCCCAGTCCCGCTTCGAGAAAATAAATTAATTTCAGGAGGGAAAATATTGGAATAAGTAGGTAAAAATGTTCAGAAATAAAGTGGTTCTAAAATAAGTGAAAAGGTTCTGAGAATGCTTATGAAGGTATAAGTGGGTTGAAGTAATTTAGAAAATAATTAATGAGTTTAATATTTTTTTGTGATTTATATTAAATCTCGTCCGTGACTTCACTCACAGCATGATTAATTATTTGTTTTATTTAAAGCCATTACGACGTCAAAAGGTCACCAAATTAAAAGTAGGTTCTCTTTGTAAAAATGTATTTACTAGATGGTATATACAGAGCCAGGAAGCAATCTGTAGAGCCTAGACAATTGTATACGAGTACATGACGTAGGCTTGCCCTTAACCATCCTCCAAGCTTTAGGAATCGACTTAAGCCACAGGAAAGCATGTCTAAAAAACTTAGAAGATTGACTGTATGATTTTGTGCAAAGATTTCGAAATAATATTGATGCACAAACTGCTTAGTTACATTACCCTAGTTGTTGAATTGAGATGAAGTTCTGTTGTTGTATGTGTATTCTGTGCTCGCGGTTTTGTTGAGAAGCAGTTTGGTTAGTTTACAGCAAACTAACTGAGTTGTTAGAGTTTAAGTTAGGACAGTAACGTGCTTACAATGTTAGTTACATAAATGTATATTCATGTAAATACTTTTAAAGAAAAACAAAATATGAACTGTAAAATTATTAAGAAAATCATTACAAATCTACGGGTTCCGAAGGTATTCCAATTTAAGAACATCAAATGTTTATTTAGATTCATTGCTGACCATACCACTACCCTCATTTTGAAAATTCACGACACAAGGAATTCATTTGCTTGTCTGGACTAAGTACTTAATAACGTACTGAATAAACTAAGGATGTTATTCAATTTGTTTTCTGTCAGCTTCTGACTGACAGTTACCTGGATCAGTTGAGCTTTCTATAGATCGTTTCTTACGATCCTTAGATAGCTTGACTAATCCTGTTGTATTTTGTATATACTCGTATATGTAAATATGTAGTACCTTAGTTTCTGTAAATAAAAAAATATTTTAATTTGTACGTTATTTAATTTTATACTTTATTCAATTATATAAATGCTAGCTAAAAGTTGCAAGTTTTGAACAAATGGCAATTAAAATAGACAGATTTAAACAATTATGAAAGTTAAAGCTTTTCCGCGGAACTTCAAACAAAATAATCTCAGTTGAGATTTATTGAGCTCGGATCTGATCGCGACTTCTCAACCATCCATTACTCATCTTGCTTGGATCCACGATCCATCTTGGAGAAGATTATTATTCACACCACTATCAGAGATGCATTCGAAAATATGCGATTTCTGTAAATATGTACTGATGATGGTAGCAATGTCTTCATTTGCCTAGATCAGTAACTCACACAGCAAAATCCAAAAAAAAAAAACCTAAACAAAGAAAAAAGATTTTAAAAAATTAAACAAGGGTACAAAAATAATCTGGTGATGCCGTACAAAGTTTGGAAAACTTAAGGACAAAATTAAATAAGAAGGAAGTGAATATGAGTTAGGCTTAGGTGCTGGGCAAGCCTATTCCATCTCAAACAATGTCCCAGGCACTACATCGTCCCCTTGAGAGTAGGCATGTTGCCTCTGACGCTGTAAAAATCATCTAGTATAGTAAAGGCCTGAGTTTTTTTTTATCTCATATTATAAGAAAAGTTATTCACAAAAATAGCACCAATAAATATTCCTGAAACGTTTTAAACATTCAAACTTTTCAAAAACTCGCGTTACCTGCACATACGCTTCAAAAACTTAAACTAAAAACTTGCAACATAAATCTCCATATCTGCGGTGGAAATCTAACAAACTACTTAAAAACACGTAAGATGCAAGTGTGTAGTTATTAGTTGGCAGCCACATGCGGGGAAATTCTCCCAGTTTTCAGGGAGTTTTTTTACAAGTTTGCCTTCTGCGCAGTGCAGTGACAAATTATCACTTGGAATACGCGAGATATGGAACACTCACACTTAGCCGTGTTATGTTACAAATTAGAACACTTTGCTTGATAGATGTGATGCTAGATGTTTGCGAACACTTTAAAAGCACCTGGGTTTTTAGACAGCGTCTGTTTCCTTAAACGCGGACATTCATCAGTCTAAACAAACTTTGCTTTAATCTGCAAACATTTTACAGAAAAAAATACAAAACTGTACTTATTCCTTTGTTTTTTGAAGCATTGAATTGAAAACGAAAAATTCATCAACGCGGGGTTTCAAGTATCTATTTCGGTTTCAGGCTAACATCATATCATGAATCTTTTTCGTTTTTTGTTGCGTTACTACACTTGCGTGTTTTTTCGAACCATTGTGAAATTCTTTAGGTGCGCCTCAAAGAGGCTTCTTTCGGCCTCGTACTATGAATAAAAAGCATCCATCAATAGCAAAAAGGTTGATAACCTTCGGGCACTATGCGGCCGCAATTTAACGAGCCCTGTAACAAATTATTCATACCCGCAATAAACAGCACTCAAATATTGACCGAGACGGATTACCTTTCTGAAGTCGCTCTTTCTAAACAAGAATATTAAAACGCGCCACGGGACGCTGCTGTTTGCACCGCTCCTGCGCGGGGCTATTGTTTGTTTCTTGATATAAAGTTTATTACTCTTATTAGTTTACTGAGTGCGCGATAAATTGAGGGTCCAGGTTTTATAGTCACCATGTAGGCTGAAACCTCCATCACTAAAGTTGGACCCTTTTAAAAACTTATTAGCGGGGAGGCTAGTGGGGTCGTTGGGAATAAACCCTTTATTTTGTGCCATATTTTGCAAATTCATACCAGACAGGTAACAAGCTTATCCCAGTCAATTAGACTACTAACTAGTTTCCATACGCTGTTTTACCTCACCGTTTAGAGCTCGCGTTCATAAGCACATTTTTTCCGAAATGAGAAATTTATGCTCGGCTGTGATTTGAACTCACAACCTTCAATTGATGACTTCTATTCATATACCGCTGACTAAAACAAAGCATTCGCAAATATTTTAAAATGTTTGGTCCATATTAATTCGGTATAATACTGTGTGGCCAATATAGAGTAAGCATAAGTGCATTAAACAGATACGTGGCTCTGAACTAGGGTTTACGAGCAGCCAGTGCTTGTTTTACGACCCTCGGATAACAACACCGAGTTTAAACAACGCTGCAGTTTATACTGCAAGGTTTTTAGAAATTTTACTATAAAACTTCAAATTATTCACTTTGCATATTGGATTATAGATATCGTAAAACTAGCAATTTGCATATTAGATTAAAAAGCTCTTATCTTTTTATGTCCAAAGCTCTTAATTATTTAATAGGTTCTAGGAAAATACCCTAAAACAAACAAATGTGAACTTTTACGAGTAAGAATACTGTGCAATCTTTACCCTACGTTCACACGACAAGCCTTGAGACTTCAAAACACCATGTTAGAAATCTTTAAAAAGCAAAAACTCAGAAGAGACTACAAGATTAGTAAAAACCACAATTTTACTTCACTAACTCGCTTTAGGTGTTACCAAGGGATTACGTATATAAGTTAAATGTTACTTTACTTTAAATACGCTACTCTTTAATCTACTGATTCGAAAGAACTAGTGACACGACAAGAGTATGACCCACTGATTTACCAAACAAAGCTTAATCATCTGGCTAATAG
This sequence comes from Epirrhoe tristata, assembly GCA_951394285.1. NCBI lineage: Eukaryota > Metazoa > Arthropoda > Insecta > Lepidoptera > Geometridae > Epirrhoe > Epirrhoe tristata. The sequence continues at coordinate 211,318 of OX596146.1, forward strand.
AAACAGAGTATCCGTATTTTCTATACGATTCAACCGGAGTGCACTCAGCAAATTACCGCTTAATTGCGCGTTCAGATAAATGCGACCGTAACGGTAGCTGCATTTCTATATTTTTCATGTTACTTTATAAGAATTGCAATGTAACCAACTTCAAGCAATAAAAATTACAATGATTGCAACATAGAAAGGGCTTTTGTTTTTTCGCGAGCAATATCGTATGCTTTAAAACTGCCCAATAAGTATGATAGAATAAGCTGAGTAAAATAACCTATGACCGCATTGCATAGACCGAAAAATATGCCCAAAACAAACAAGTCTGGTATGTGAAAAAAGAAAAAAATCACATACCAAGAACCAGACTTGTCAAAAGCTATAAATAAAAATAAAATAAATAAATAATTCTGGACTATTCACACAGCATCATCTAGCCCCAAAGTAAGCAGAGCTTGTGTTATGGGTACTAGATGACTGATATACTACTTATATACTTTTTGTTTGAAAAATAACTAAACAATGTATATGCATAAAATATGGTGTACAACAACTTGCCAAATAAAATACATATTTTGCCGCTTGGTGTGAGCAGTAACGGAGGCTAGCCACAAATACAAGGCAGCTGTGTCCGCTATTTCTTTTTAGAGTTAAGTATATTACTTTTTGCTGTTCGCAAATGGTTTTTGCATAAAGTGCTCGCTTTTATAATGTACTTGTACGGCTTTAAGTTTTAAGCTTCATTTTTATGGATTTTAAAGTTTATTTTCTCATGCTCTGCTGCTAAAAGAGTGATAATTTATAATTTATTGGGTTTTAGTCATTCCTTTATAAATAAAAAATATTCGCATCAAGTAAAGTAGAGAAACATCGTTGAAAACAAAACCACACCATGAGAGTAGATGGTACGATCAGTCTTCGCTTGCGTGACTCACATTCAAATCGAGGTTATTTTATTATCCTAATCCCCAACTGACTTTTCCCTCCATGTTTCATATTTTAATACAATATTGCACAACAAAGAATTTACTTTATTTAAATACAAAACAACACTAACAATGTTTCTACATCGCCATTTTCTTTTGCGTCTGCCACATTAAGGCAATTTTAACAACACCATTAATTCAGAGAAACATTTGTCTGTGCCGTATTGGCAGCGGCGTGTCACAGCGGCCGCCATTCGTCACGGGATTATCAGCGAATCCCGGATCCCCTATCCCGGGCCTTTATCCGGGATACATCACCTGACCCAGATGCGCGTTTAAAAACTCAGATAACAGTACAAAAGTGCTTACGTGGTCGCCTTTGTGTAGACGTTAAAATCAGCTGCTCCTGAATTATGTTCAGTTTTAATCAGATTTTTATGTAAATTACCTATAGAACTGATCTTTGTTATTTACTCAGTGCGAGTGTTTGCGACTGTTTTCTGTGATAAAAGACTCTTAAAGTTGAACGGAGTTTTAAACTTTCGCAACAAACGGACGAAACTGCGAATTGGCGACTTTCAAGAAGCAATCTTGGAAATGGATTTATTTCGAGTCTTATGATTTTAAGATTCGGGAGAATAAATTTTAAAGGGCAGCAAAATGTGGGCATGTTTTAATAATTTTTGAACGTGCCGAAAAGATCTCAGAAAATGTCTACCGCGTCCTGATATAGTATCGTTGTTTCACCAGCTAAAAGTTTTAATCATATCTGCGGTATTTTTTTTTTTGCGAGAGATCAATATTTTTTACTTTAAATAATTCAATCTCAAAAAGAATTAAATCTTCGTTCTTAACATTCTCAATGCCTCGATAATACGATTGAGCAGTTAATCGCATTGCACCTAGAAGATAAAATAGACGGAGCGCACGATCCTATCAGCAGACGTTGAAGAACTAGATCCGATTAAAAGCTAACAGCTAATAAAGAATCTACGTCTCTATTCGAGCGTATCTAAGAAAACTGCCACCGTTCTTTTACAGCAGTTTAGGAAAACATGTTGTGTCCCCACTTAGTGGGATATGCAAGATAATTTAATGCTTACTTCCATACAACCCAAATGGCACGGATTCATCATCATCTCCCTGACCTTATCCCACGCTAAGTGGGGTCGGCACAACATGTCTTCTTTTTCCACTCACTTCTATCACTCTATATAATATATATATATCTATCCAAATGTATCAGGGTAATTTAAAATGTATCACGGGTATAGTAGGTACTTATATGAACGTTATTTTCATCAGAATAGTAGCTATTCCATAAAAAAAATAGTGACTATTTTGGGATAAGTTCAGCCCACATATCGGCGATAAAACCATTACAATCGGGCCAGCAGTTACAGAGAAATTCGGTAAAATTACATGCATATTCAGAGCCTGAAAATTTTTAGAAAATATTATTTAAAGAGGAAGAAGCAATTTATTGCTACGTTTTCAAAGAAACAGCTTCTCTTGCAACTTGAAAGTACACGTAATTAAAAAATGCAGAACTAACAAGAAACAACTGAACTCTGCTTTTTCATCGCTCGTTTTTCCTTGACCTTAAAAGTATAAAATGTTTGTAAGAAAACTCCTTCCAAAATTGAGATTACCCGAGGTTTGAATGAAACAACAAACTGCATTACAATCTTGCATCATAATGCTGCTTTATGAAACAAAACAATTTGCCAACTGTGTAGCGCTTCAACATAAAGCCACAACAAGAACACAACAAGAAATACAACCAGCTAATGCGGTTGCAAGACTAACACGAAGACCCGCCACATTTTATTTTATACTTAATTATGATGATTAAGATAAGATAACGTTTATTTGCACAACATATGTGTCTACATAGTGCTTAGAAGTAGGTACTTACATAGGGACTTAAATAAATAGACCAATGACAGTTAGTAAGTAACTTTACCCTCCGCGCTAATTAAAACTGTGTTGCGGCAGGGTAATGCTTCATCACAGTTAGTATGCAACACACAGTGCCTAACTCTGGTGACGGCGTTTTTAGGCCACCTTAAGGCCACCTTTATCGTTTACAACTTAACAGACGGGATTGACTCACTAACGAGCCCTCGTCTCGTAGAAAACTATATTTCAGACTCTAAGAAACTGAAACCTCATGCTTACGTAATCATTACTTAGCGTGGACAAATGAAACCAAGTTTAAGCTCGGGATGCGCTCAAACGTCCAACATCGACAGACCAAATAAGAATACCAACTGGAAGTCCTTTCGAGGGGATCGTTTGAATCCGTGGACCGCACGCGGAAAACTTCCGTCTGGGAGTTGTAGGATCTCGGGAGTTGCATTTCACTGTTTGGGTGCACTGTGAGCGGAGAGCGCAACGATTTATCAAGTTATTTAAGTCAGAACAGATAAATACATATTGAAATCAAGAAATCGTAAATAGATTCTAGGTGGATCATCTGGCTTCACTTGGTGCTTTGAATGAAACTGGCCATCTTAAAGCACAGTTGTATTCACTACTCATTTTTCCCACGCCGCGGATTTCAAGTCGAGTAAAATGAAGACTGAAGCCAAAATAAGTAGCAAAATGTTATAATAAAACTAACTAAAGAATCGTTAAAGCCGCTTGCGTCACAGCTACCGCTTCTCGCGATCAGAAGCACCCCACCCCAAGGAGCTAGGACTAAGCTAGGACTTAAAGTGCTAGCAGAAAACTTGTCGGATAGAGAAAGTTTACGGCGCCCTGTTAATGCCAATAAAATGATACTCCGACTGTGCAATTTACTGAAATGTCTTTTGACGAGCGAAAGTTTGTTGTTTTAATTGATTAATGGCAGTCCTGTTCATGCCTTCATGGGAGCTTTATTTGTTCGTTTTATTGTTCGCTTAATTGCTAAGTTTTGTAGAAATATTTCTACATTGAGGTTCTTAACAGTTATTACATGGCCTATCATTATTAAGCAATTATGACACAAATATTACAGTGAGGTATGTTATTTTCTTGAAACTGTTATGAGGTTGATTACGGTAAAGTAATTAGAACAAACTAGGCTGCCCCAGAAAAGCAAACCATAGTACATAACTGATGCGTCATAGTCATGTCACACACTAACATCAGTTATTCTTGTAACACTCAATTAAGTATAAAACTTGATAGTTTGCTATTAAAATATGCTTTTTAGAAACAAATTTGCTCTTGTGGACTACAAACATTGGACATTAAAAGCGCGACATGTCGTAAAACTTGACGACGCCGTTCCGGAACCGATTGTAAAATCTATCACAATATTTACGAGCCCGCTCGACTTTACTGGCCGAGTTTAAATGTTCTGTGATGAACATCTCAAGAATGAAGTCATCAAAATGTTTGTTGCGATATTGTGAAGGAACATTAAAATATTTTACACAGTACGTTGTAGAATATAACTACGTAATTTAATAGTTTTAGGAGACGAAATTATAGCATGTTGACTAGACTAGTGTTCAAAAATATGCAGGCAAATGATGGTCATCCATCATTACCGTTTTTTTTTTATTTAACCTATACTGTCCCACTGCTGGGCAAAGGTCTATAAATTAAAGGTCATTTCCGTTTAATCATATAAAAAAACGAATATTAAGACTGCTCGGGCTCCAATTGGGGTCAAGTGGTGTTGACCTCTTGATCGCGTTCAATCAGCGGACTTAAAGAAAGTAGACTAGTCTAGATGGTGATCCATTCTGATAGGGCTAAAGGCCAGGCCAATGTCAAGGTTTGAGTATGGTAAATAAGATGAGTAACAGTTTTATAAAAAAACCGATAAAAAAGGTTGTAATCTGGACGCAATTTTTTTTAGTAAGGCTGTTGTCGAGACGCTTAGCTAAGTATTTATACATATTTAACATTTAGCAGCCTCAGACAACCACTGTACATCCACAAAAATCGATGATGTCTTCATGCCCGTAGTTCAAATTCGTGAATGAAAATCATTTTTATAATAACTAAGTTCAAATAACTTTATATTAGCTTTAATATTCGAAGTAATAGACTCAGTTGCTAAAAGCACTCGTATTCTTGGATACGGACTGAATATTTTATTGTCCAGCTGTTTCCGACCGGGACCATGGTTATTTATGAGTGGTTTTGCAACTCTCAAAGCATATTGACAGAACTAGTTCTAAGTTGTATAATTGGACTTGTCCGTCTGATGCACTGTTCTTGTTACTAAAATTACGAGCCAATATTGGTAAATTCATCGTTGAAACTCGTGATTTACTCAGTTATGCTTATTATATTGATGTAAGTACATATTTACCAAGAAAGTAATTCTGAGATAATATCGTGTGTAACATTAATCGTTTAACTTCATAGTTAATGAATAGTATAGTTAAACTTAATAGTACTTAATAGGATAAGTTACTTAGCAATTGCCTGAACAACGGAATGAGAAGAATAATAAAGTATTAAATGGTGTCGCTCATAAAGTAGCACGATAATGACCACTAAAATATGGTCTAAATAATGTGAGTAAGTAAATTAGAGGCCCCACAATTGGGTGCAAATAAAAGCTAGCACCACCAAGGTACTTTGTACACATAAAATGTACATAACTCCGCCATATTACCCACCTCGCGTCCAAATTAAAGTGGACCAACAAATTAAGAGCTTCCTAGTCCAGAACGTCTCATTCAGCCGCTAAGAGGCAGTTCTGCCCTAGGACACGCTTAAGCACTAACTTAACGAGCACTTGGAGCAGGGTCGCATCTTAATCCGAAACTGGGCAAGTTAATACTATATTTAAAAGGTTTTAAGAAGGGAGATTTTTCTTTTTTGTCAAGTCCACATAGTTTTTTTTAAATGAAGATTTATAGAAATAGATATACTCTCATTCAGTGGGACAAATCCCACTATGAAGGGAGAGTATACCCTTTGAGGCAAAAAGTAAAAAAAATCATAAGATTTTGCCGAATCTAAACAAATAATTTCAGGCAAAAATAACATTTGAAATCCTAACCTTAAAATGTAATCTCCGATATAATCAAAAAGTAAACCTCGAAACATGAGTCTAACTTGAAAGGCAGCAGATAGCTCGTTAGAGGCCATTCAGTGTCCATCCAGTTTCATTAACCCCCGAAGCTTTTCGATATCCGCCAAAAAATACAAAAAGCTACTTGGAAAAACGGAAAAGCTGGATTGAACCCCGAATGCCCTCGGTGGGGTAAAAGTTAGAACTAGCTTTGGTCTTCTTTTTTGCTAGGTTATGTATATTTTGGAAAATGCGATATAAATGAAACGACTTTTAAATAAAGATGAAAAAATAAATTGAAACAAATCATTAAAATACCTAGCTAAGATAAAATTAAGTCATGTTATTTTCTAAGTGTTTTTAGCTTAATTTTAGTTTTTTTTTGCTTCTTACAAATCTAAAAGCATAAAACACCTATTTCTCGTGAAGCTTTGACTAAAAGGTTTAAAAAACTACCAGCTGAGAGGATTAGCTCTGAGTAGCGCACATACATATAGTAGGTACATTATGTACATCGGATAAGCACCGCCGCATGATGTACAGTCATCTACGAAAACAGTAAATAAATAGTTACAGATATTTTAAAACCGCCACGTCACAACGTGTGTACCAACATAGATATGACAGCTTTTCACTCGTAAAATTATAAAAATCATGCAAAAGGAAGATGATTCATTTATTTACCTATTCTATCGGTAACTATTCATTTAAGAAATTCAAAAGAACTTGGGTGCAAAATTGTATCCTGGTACGCTATCATTCGATTTCTTTTTTTTTATAGGTACCTAATCGTATTCACTTGGCACCGACTTCAAATTATATTCTTATTTTTCTCTTTTTAGTGTGTAGAAGGTTCGTCTGTTTGTGTTCTGTGAAGTCGGTTAAAATTTTTTTTTCAAAAATTTTTGTTTCTAAGATGATACTTCTATGGTTGCATGTACATACATAATGTATAACTAACGACGTGTATATACGGATCAGCAGTAAGTCCGGGCTAGTGAGTTTACGAGAGACGTTTAGAAGCTACACACTTTTTCTCCCAATTTACGCTGGCTCAACGTTTTTGTCGCGTCAAAATGTCGGGCTTGTACGGACTTCTCCGGGGTTTTTCTGGTAATAATTTTCCGGTAAACTTGCTTCGTGTCGGATCGCAAATTAAAGATACTTAGAGGACATAAACTTCCACCGTTTATGACGCGATCAATACAGAATTTACTGTCAATAAAAATCATCTTTCCGACCTTTTGGCGATGGATTTTCGTTACATATTCTCTACTTCATGATCTATAAATTTCACATTGAAATTTCAAGAGGTGGAAGGAATACTAAAGATGAATTCAAATTTACAGGCGACATAAATTCGAAAGATATTTTAGTAGTTCTAAATATTAGAATAGAGTCATGTTTGAGTTATATGAGGAAAATAGGATAGTACGCTCAGCGACAGTAGTGCATGAACATTTGATGTATTTAAATATTCAATATCTTCGAAGTTCATAGGGTTTTAGATTAAACTTCACCTTACATTGGATGTTTTGCCTTGCGCCATTACTATTCATGAAAAAATAAGCAATTTTCCCACAAATAATGATGAAAATGAAGCTATATCTTTATCTTTAAAATCTCTAATTGTTCATGAACTCCTGTCGCTGACTGTACATCGCTGATGTAAAATCGTGGGTTGAAATACCAACACAACACAAGGATAAAGTCAGTTTCTATTCGTATCAATCTCATCCCGTTTTCGTAAATATAACAAGGGAGACTGTGTGACCGATCTGTCAATGCTACCGTAATACATCGTCCATGCCTTTGGGACAATATTTGTGTTACCTTGCGTGTGTGGCTCATTAATTTCACCCCATCGATAAAGCCTCGGAAGGTTTAGTGTGTTCACTTAGATATAAACATCATCTACCTGAGTCTTGTAACTTAGTTGTTCTAGCGTAGTCGTCACTAAATGATATTGTAACGTTGTAATTTTTCATTCACGAAAAATTATATTCAAACTTTGCATTTCAGAACTAGTAACGCCATCTTTTGGTGCTCTCTGAAACTAAGACAACGTCGTTCGGATATTGATCGATTTACATCGATATTTTTGTCTGAATAAAGTAGTGGAGTAAATTACATAAATAAATTCCTGATTTTTATAGGGTTTGAAAAAATATAGTTTTGTAATTTCGTAACAAATTGGATTTTTAGATATATTCTAGTCTGTCATCATTCAGGTGTATCGGAACGCGTTGAGGTCAGGTTAGCTGTCAAGCATTTGACTAGGGTCCTTTCTGAGAGCTTGAAATGCTGCTCATTTCAGGTCATGGCGGCTCTGATTTATTTGTGAAAACAGGCGTGCTGCTAAGCAGGTGATGTCTAAGACATCCTTTAATGGATTGAAATAATCCTCAATTTAAAAAACAACATGAGGTAAGAAGATTTGCTTTGTATAAAGATTTCTTGTATGAGATTGGTATTTGATGATCCTCATGTCGTATCATTGTTGTTCCAGCAACTTGGAGTAATTTCGGCGGCGGTGTGGGTTTATGCGTCAGATGTTTGGATCGCGAATCCTCTGGTAAATAATAAAATTGCATCTGTCCATATTTTCTACTTCGCACAAAGTTGAATAGATTTTTACGTAAGATGTTCTTTTTCAGATGCGGGAATTTTTTATAAATTATTTTTTTATAAATCAAAATTTTCGTAGATCAAAAATAACATAATAAAATTTTCATAGATCAATTTTTAGGATCATTAGAATTTTGGAATCTTTATAGATTAATCTTTAGAATCATACATTAACTTGGGATATTTCCTTCTGGAATATCTACTTGCATGATCAGTTCTTCCAACTTGTTGTGGTTGATCGAGAGCTCATCCTGGTCGAGACTGTCCGGCTGAAGAAGATACCCTTGGATGTCCCATCGACACATAGAAGTTAGCATCGGTTGTCTGGGTAACAACGAGTCCAGGTATTCCTTCTTTTCATCTTGACGACGGTGACCATCGGTCACAGGAGCTGGATTCCCAGGGGCCAGTCTCATCGATTCGAGTCATCTTTTGTCCTTCAGACTGAGTTTATTTTAAAGAAATTTACAAGTAACGATAATCTCACCACGCGAACCATTAACACGAAGTCCCTGTTTCTTGTTTCCGTTTCCTTTGAGAATAGTACAGAAGTTGATCACTTGCTATTATCATTTCTAACCATATCAAGGTACTTATCTAAAGTAAAATTAATTACATTTATACAGGGTGTAAAAAGACGTCTACCGAAGCCGAAAGGGGTAGGTACAGCGTCCCAAAACACAACCAAATCCAAAAGGATTTTCCGAAAAAATCATTATATCCGGAGAAAACAGCGTTTGAAGATCACTGTTTGCGTATGTACTGGGCGCGTTTTTATACGTAGATTGCTGAATTTTGAGTTTTAATTGTTTTTTTTTCTTTTATAAATGAAATGATTAGGTAGGTATGGTCTGATTATGTTGTACTAGTAGCAAAAAACTAGAAAATAAAATAAAATGACGTAGCTAAGTCAAAAATTTTTTTGAGTTTTTTTTCGATAAATATGTTCAGAATCATGGTCTGATTGCAATCCCTCAGTTTTCGGTAGCAGTCTTTTTACACCCTGTATATAATACAAGTATAAGAAGTAAGTTTCAAATAAACTGTAATACAAGGGAAACGATTGTTTAATTTCATCTTAGACTAATTAAGGTTCACAACTACATAAATTTCTGTAAGCCGGCAAACTTAAATATTACATCTAAATCAAAAATAGAAACCTTACAATATTGAAATCTAGCATGACGCCATGACGAATGCCTTCAGCTTGCAAACCCACAAAAACTTTACATTGAATTGTATAACCGATACAATGAGTCTTTCTTAAACTTTCGCGATCACAATTCATCTTTAGAAATAGATTTTAGTACAGGATTAGAATGAGTTGTAAAAAAATACATTTCAGTCTAAATTATCCACAACTAAGTACTCGTGACCCTCGTAAAGCAAGCACCATAAATAATGTTCCCGAAAAATTTAAAGCTTTTACGCCTCGTCAACTTCGACACAACTCCTATAATATGTAAAAACAGGCTTCAATTACACAGTCACTCGGCACCGGCTGCGGCCGACATCGCAAACAAATTTACGAGGAGTTGGGCCATCAGCTGTGGTGTGACTGCGACATAAATCTGTTATGACTGACAGTTTGACCTACATAGAGCTTAGGCTTACTCTAATCCTTACAAAGGGTGCTTTAGTTATTACACTAGATTTTATTTGTGTGTTTGTTTTGTGTCTGCGAGTTAAAAGGTAAGGTATTTATAAAAAGTCAAAGCATTCTGTCAGTTTTGGTTCTCATAACAAGCTTACTTTAGTTTCAAGTCAGATGACGCTTTATGTGTGTCTTTATATATTTTTTGACAAAAAACCCAGGTTTTCTATCGAGAATGCGGTACTTTCGTCAACCTGTGTCCTTTTCTATACCCCTGATAAGATGTATGCAAAACTTTATGATGTTAAGTATGGCATGAAAGCATAACAAACAAACTTACATTCGGAAATATTAGTTAGGATTTCCAGAGAGATAGAATGAAATGTGTCCGCCGAATCGGATATAATCCTATTTCAATGCTACCAAATGTGCCATTAGTAAACAGATTAGCAAACACGTACATTTTAGAAATGAATAGTGTTTGTATTGAAGCGTTGGTATAATCCATGGATTGCTTTTAAAAACATGAACAACAGACCTACGAATGTTATTCGTACTTTTCTCGTTTGCCTTAAAAATTCCGTCAGCGTCTTCGCATCTCGCAACGAAACGTTCCGAAAACTGTGACATAATATTGAAATAATAGTTTAACAATAGTCAACTACTGAAGACCACGACATAACAGATTCGTTAAAATTCAAGTTAGTTATAGTTGGATCTGTAGAAGTTACATTTATATGTAGCATCAGATTGATCTGAAATATCTTCACAAAGAGATGAAACTAGACCCAGCATCAATAAAATGTCCGAACAGTCGGTAAGCCGATAACCGAGTAGATAGACTTCAGAACAAACTATCCGATGGAAGGCAAATGTTATCATTTCATTAGGAATCCAACGCGATTACTATTCTGTTTGGCATCTTCAACTATTCCAACACTCAGGGTCTGACATTTTCTCATGACAAATAGACCTCTATTTGAGAGACGTGTTGGTTGAGTGCCTCGGCTCTCGACTTGAAGGCCTGAATTCGAATCTTGGCCATATAATGTTTTCTTAGAAAGATTAACTGATCCCCGCGGTATATGAGGTTTTTTGAAAATGCCATACTTTTTCAGGATAAAAAGCATGTTGTCCAGGGTTTAAAGTGGAAGGTTGACCTCTCCTGGCAGTAAAAATGCTTCCGTACTTCGCAGATCATGATTTGTCACTTCCTTCGCCAGGCGGCCTAAAAACTGTCGTCTACCACAAACTCATTATTAACTGGGAATGAAAATCCTTCCACTTTTAAAATATGTTTATGTTACAAAATGGAACATGTTTTGATTGCAATAAGCAGGCAACTTTTCTCATAAGGCAAAGTATTGGTTTTCAGAAAAACTGTGCGCGCGTTCATTTTAAACTTTTATGTGCGGAGAAGTTGCGCCATGTAACCAAGTTTTATGTTACTGCTTTCTTATTTTAAAAACAGCTTAAGAGTAAAAACTAAAACAAAAATTTGAAACTGGTTTGAGATAGACATAAAGCTGCTTATTATAAAAACGTTCTATGTACAGGTATTTAAAGATAGTTTTTCTAGGGACAGTTTTTTTTAGTTAGACTTGGTCTTAATTCGGTTCATTTGCTTGTAATAAGCCCCAAAGTGTATGAGTAATATATCAGTTATCTGGTTCCCATAGCTTTGCTTAGTTCGGAGCTAGATGATTCTGTGTGAAATGTCCAGCATTATTTATTTATTTATTTTTAAAGATAGAACATTTTAAATAACCTTTAACTCCAAGTTTCATCCAAATCGGTTTACTTAAAACATACAGCGCATTCTTACAAAACTCAGTCACCCCAAAATCATATTAACTATCATCTATTTCCACAACCAGACAGGCGGTTATAAAAAACCTGATACTCAATCACAAACAATACTAAACAAATATGTGTACTATTTACATTCCATTCACCAACAACAAAAAGATATGAGAAATTCTTCACAAAATGGTATTGTCATTGAACGATTGACAATCGATCAGACTTTGACCACAGAAACAGAAGCTTTATAGCCTTGTAATAAGATCTAAAATTGAAGGGGTGGTCTGATATAGAAGTAAAAAGATATATCATTTGTGACGGCAGACGAAATACGATGAATTTACACATTCATATCAAAAGAACTCGAAGAAACGCCTATTTCATCGTTTTCGCTAAAAGCCAGGGAAATGCTGCCATCTTCATTTTTGGAATCACAATTTAATGTATTGAGTGCTACTGGAATACATTTGCGAGGAGATCTCAGGGCTTATAAAATGAATTTGATACAACATAATAAATGTAAGTTGAGATTCACCATGACAATACTATTACATGTATTTACTTATTATCCATATTTACGGTACCAACAGCATCACTTGGCCTAGAAAAAATTAAGTTAAATCGCTATTATTTCATATACAATATGGATGAATATGAATAGTGTAGTAGGTACATGAACAGGTTCTATAAAAAAATAATTCAAAGTTGCAAACGCCCAGTCGGCTATCAAATTGACACAACATAACAAAAATTCTAATCACCGTTTCTATCACAATACTAAAATCAAACTAATGCATGAGTACAAACGAAACAGTCGCGCCGACAAGTGCTATCGTTCCCGCGCTGTCACTTGTCAGTCAAGTGTCAAGTGCCGCTGACAGTAGTCGTCGCGTCGACGCGCGCTGTACGTAAATAAGGCATCATTTTAGTGGAATGAAAAACTCAATGCAACAGTTTGTTGATACTTTAGGTGGGTTTAATAACCCACCCTGTCAGGTTTTTATAATTTTGATAATCTTTCATTCATTTTCAGTTCTACTATTAGGGGCTTAATAGTTTAGTTATTATTCATTTCTACTATAAAGGGTTGTTAAGATTTTAGTTTCACACCACTTCAGTTAAACAATGACATCTTTAGATCTATTAGAGGATAGACAACTCTCAATTGGAGAAATGTCTCGGGGAGGGTTGTGATCCTGTTTGTTTTTAAAAACGTATTATTTAATTTTTCAATAAAGATCAGGCAACTATTTTAGAAGCTAATTATGCTTATAATAAACATAAAAGTGCATTATATTAAAAGCAAAACGTGTCTACGCAGCATTCACAAATCATTCATATTGATGGATCGCTCAATCACTGGACACACGCGATAGCCGCGATTAATGACGAGCATCACCGATCAATAATGACGACCATCACCGATTGAACAATACCACATTAATTTCGTTTGACGCCGGACACAAATGGAATGAGATTCATTTATATTTCATGAGATTTTCGATTCAAGTCTGTTAGCTCGTATTTTGCGTTATGTCGATAAGTGGCGAAAATGTTGTTAGCTGCTATTGTCACATTTAAAATTTATTTTCCCACTATAAGTTAAAAATAAAGTCTGAGTATTTTTAATACTAGGAATTAATTAAATCGTCAGTCTAGCAAGTTAAATACTTTTGCTATTCATTCACTTTAAATAAATATAGCATTTTTATTTGTTCGATAGCAGCATAATTAAAAATCACACAAAAAAAAATAACACTAAAACTAAATTAGTTATTATTCGGCTAAGATTGCTGTCATCTGGGTAAAGTAACATCACCTGCAGTTTACAACACTGAAACAGTCCTGTGCTATACCGGCTAGAAGGTTGCGTGCAATTTACACATATGGAACCATGTGCGTAATATAAGTTGACAAAATTCTTATCTTTTACTCTCCCTCCGCAAAAACCGTAAAGTTTACGTCGCTGACTGTACATTATCTAACATACGCGTCGCAAAAGTGAATGATCGTTGGGTCGTATATTATATTTATCGGTGTCCATCTAACAAACGGCCTCAATTTAGATTCAGTAAAAATGAGCACTCCATTTATCGATAGGATGTTTTTGTAACATTAGGTAAAAAATTGACGATTTTAGGGTTTAGTACTTTTAGAAGGAAAATGGAAGTTCGTTGTCTATCAAGCTCTCGAACTTCTTTATTCAGGCAAATGATTTTCAACAATTACAAATAAATATATTCAAATTCAAATAACGTTTATTTGTTTTTTGTTTGTAAATACATACATATTATACATAGAAACACCCAGACCCGAGACAAATATCTGTAGGCCATACAAACATTTGTCCCGCGGCGGGGATCGAACCCGCAACCTTCTGCATAGCAGGCGGACCTTCGCCCACTGCGCCACAGAGGTCGTCAAACAAAAAAATCTAGACTTTAGCAAAGCCTACATACTCTATTCTTAAGTTCTGTTCATCACAATTGGTCATCATAATCTTCTTCATAAATCGTAAAACGTAAACAGGTTCACGACTGTATCGCCAAGGTGCGGTAGACATTCTCTCAGATCTTTTTATGTTACTTATTCCAGATCCTTAGAAGATGTCTATAATATTTGTTACATGCCCACATCTTGCAGATGTTAGTATTCCATACGTGTCAGGTTGCAAGCCCATCGCCGCCTATAAGTGCAAAAACTGGTTTCTTAACTATTTTTTCCTTCACCGTTTAGAGCACGTGTTAAAGCGCATATAAATTTTACGTAACGCAAAATCCATTGATGCACGGCCGGGATTCGAACCCACAACCTTCGGATTGAAAGTTTAGGTACAACCCCATTCGGCCAACACGGCTTTTATATATATCGTATGTAACTAAAGTAATGATTCATCTAAAGGACTGCTCATAGCTAGGACATATTGGAGGTAACAAATTGGACTTGTGTTCAATTTGTCGCTCATTCGAGGGGATAATGGGGAACATTTTTCTGGTATCTTCAAGGGCAAAGGATGAATTAGTGACCTAATAAATAACCCTAACATACACCCACATGGAAAGTTCTCAGTCGGGGCATGATATATTGGAACGTGAATTCCGTGAACAGAAATACCTTACATTATAAAAATTTCGTCGATGAAGACAACAATTGTCTTAATTTCGGTGTCAATCGACAACATTGCTGTGATTAATTCCGGAGTTTTAATAAATAACCTGATTATCTATGTTTTAACATTTTTCAAACGATTTTTGGAGCTTCAAACATTTTTTTTTTTTATGATGAATGGGTCGGCTCTTGACCTCAGACTTACACAGGCACAAGTGAGGTCTACGATGGAGCGAGCTTACCCAGAAGGTGCCTATTAACTCTCTTCTTAAAAACAATAGGGTCGTAGCTCAGCGGAAATACAGACGCTGGAAGAACATTTATACCCGTTCTCCTTTCATATAAAATATGTTCAGTGAATCTTCAACTGAAATACATTCTAAGGTTAGTTCGTATGAAGGTCAGTCTAAATAAATTACATCGGTTACGCTGCTCTACGTAGCACTCGTAGCAGCGGCTACGTCGTAGAGGGTCTACGGATAGCATTCTGTTTTGTCGATATCGTTGCTGGGCTTCACCGTCGTGCCATCGCGATAGTTCTAGTTATCAACCTAGATTTAATGAGTAATTTAAAATGCTCTAAGAATCAGAAGTGCGTATCGTTATGAAAAATATGAGATTTACGGGAAATATGAATTTCTCAACATGATATTTATAAGAGACCGAGAGAGCACCAACACTAATTCAAACAAAAAAACTAAATCAATTGGTGAAAATCGGTGGAACATGAATTAAATAAAAAAAAAATCTTTTATTTACAGAAACTAAGCTTAATTAGGACCTTTTATAAAGTCGCTTAAAAACCCCATTTTGATGTTCCGAAAACAAGAAACTTTCATCCAACCTCACCCGCATCCAGGTCCACATGACGCCCGATAACGCCCTAGACAGGAACTCTCAGTACCTGGAACAAACAGGAAAGGCATCAGATAAGACATGTCTGGTCCCAGCTGAGATAAGTATAACTTTTAAAGCCTGGATCTACTTAATAGGGGCGATAAGGAATTTTGTTTGCATACTAAAAAGTTAAAAATATTTTTTGTGTTTCTTTGTTTTGTCAAAGTCTGCTTCAGATAACTATTTGTAAGTAAATAACATTTTTTACAGCCATAATTACGGTTTAAAAACTATAAAGAAAACCGAATTCAATAATTTTTATTTCTTTATAGTGTTTAACCACACTCAGGTATTTCATTGAGAAATGAAAAGTCTTATCAAAATTTTCGATTCCGACGGGATTCGAACCCGCGAAGATCAGACGACCAAAAAGCAGGAATGCCTTACCATTCGGCCACGGAATCCTTGACGGCACAATCGAAATCTTTGATAAGCCTATATTTTATCGATTATAGCACCGGTAGCGACTTTTCATTTCTCAAACGGATTCAATGTTGGACTCGAAAAAAAACAAGGAAGAAGATTAAGGAATTTTACGGCAAAAGTATCAATCCCTCTGGAATAAAATTATACAAAATCGGTGAACATACATAAGAAAAACATACCTACAATTACGAGGGTGGATTGAAAAGTACTCGGCCTAACACAGATCCATTCAATTCTAAAAATCAAATCTACCCACATTATTTAGTTCAGTTCAGACTAGTTCATTGTGTGAAGTTCGAAACGTGTGCGATAATTAGTTGTAATTTTATAAATTTATTAACAAAGCAATCGGACATAATTTCCGCGTATGGAGCAAATGGAGCAGCGTGCCGTCATTAAGTACCTCCATAAGAAGGGGCTATCATCAAAAGCCATCCATGATGACATGGTCAGTACATTAGGCGATTGTGCTCTGTCATATTCATCCGTCAAAAAAAGGATAGCAGAATTTAAGCGTGGTAGAGAGAGTGTGAAAGATGAACCCCGCTCTGGAAGGCCTTCGACGTCCACTACTGACGAAAATATTAAAAAAGTACTTGATTTAATAATGGGAGACCGCAGATTAAAAATTAGAGAGATAGCCGAGATTATAGGCATCTCTTATGAACGAACTCAAAACATCATAGTCAACGAGTTGGGTTTCCACAAGGTGTCTGCGAGGTGGGTTCCGCGACTGCTTTTAGTTGAACAAAAAAGGACGCGATTGACTATTTCACGCGACTGTTTGGAGTTATTTGAAGCCGATGCAGATGATTTTTTGAATCGTTTTGAACTATGGACGAAACATGGGTTCATTACTGTACACCGGAAACGAAACAACAATCAAAACAGTGGATAAGACCTGGTTCACCACCCCCTAAAAAGGCTAAGTCGATTTTGTCGGCAAATAAGGTGATGGCTTCAGTATTCTGGGACTCGAAAGGTGTGATTATGATTGATTATCTTGAAAGGGGTCAGACTATAAACTCTGATTACTACTGCACCTTACTACGTCGTTTACGAGAGGAAATAAAAGAAAAACGTCGAGGAATGCTCAGAAGAAAAGTCCTGTTTCATCAAGATAACGCCCGTGTTCACACGTCAGTACAGTCAATGGCTGAAATTCACAACTGTGGCTTTGAACTGCTACCGCATCCGCCTTATTCACCTGATCTGGCACCATCAGACTTCTTTCTGTTCCCTAACCTAAAAAAGCACTTGGGAGGTCAAAAATGTTCGACAAACGACGAGGTCAAAGCAGCTGTAGACGCATATTTTGACTGTAAGGAAGAATCATATTTTTTCAACGGTCTAAATGCTTGGAAGGGGAGGTGGCAAAAGTGTATTGAACTTGATGGTAATTATGTAGAAAAATAAAAATATAACTGATTTAGTATGTGTTTATTTTCTTGTTTAGGCCGAGTACTTTTCAATCCACCCTCGTATCTGTTTCTCTGAACATAATTCTATGTTCTGCCTTGTTTTTAAAGTCGGTTAAAAACTTATAAATACGAGCAGGACCATACGACGTGTATCAAGTTACAACAGACAGACAGTAAGCATTTATCTTAAACTGCTTAGTTGAGTGGGATTAGTGCGCGGCCCTGGCCTTGCGAAGCCCTATCCACGGAAGCCTTCGTAGGAGCACTTGGGTAATATTTGTATTAAAACGTGCCCTAAACATAAATATATAAAACTAGTGGCACGCCTGCGGCATCGCTCACGTGGTACAAACCTTTTTCTCCTTTTCACCCCTTTAGGGGTAGAACTTCCTTTCTCTGACTACCCCCTTAAACATCAGAAGAGGAATGACTTGATTTGAGAGCATGCATGATAGCTGTCTTGAAGTGTACGGAAATGTTATCAAAATAAACATCAGTTTTGTAAATACGAGTAGATATCAACATTTTCCTCTATAAAAGTTACTAAAAAAACTTCGCACTCCACAGAGTTACACAGGAATTGCCAATAGACAATAAAAATACAGAGATTGAAACAATACAAGCCAATAATACAAAACAATATCAATAATTACAAGAATAAGCGGGGAAACAATCGCCCCCCGCAAAAAGGGGGTACTTGGGGGTATTGGGGTAGTTGGGGGGTAATCGTGGTAAGCAGTAATTGGCCAGCTACTTCCGACTGTTGCATCATCTGTACTTCCTCGGAGCAAATCTAATTGCCCGGATACGTTTGTACAGTCCGACTTGCAGCGTTTTTTGTTGATGAGAAAATATAGAGGACATTCTTAACTTCCTACACATTAGCTAAGATAAAGAACTAGAGCTAAGTTATTGTTTTATTCTTTTTGTCGTGTCTCTAGCTCTTAAAAACCAGTGTAGTGAAAGGATTTTAAGAGCACCTCAAACTTCCTTCGCCACTTCACTTGCGTTATCAATATTGCATTAAAAAAAAAGAACGTGAGTGTTGTGGAACACTCGGTTGGAACGAAGTTTCAACAACAAAAAAAACTTTGACATTTGTCAAATATTAAAATCCTAGAAACGCTCTTCCAATTATATTCATATTTAATTATAATTCCTGCCAGTATCCATTACCTCTCCTGACCCCGTCCTAGTCCGCGATATTTCCTGACAAATTGTTTCCCTAATTTTTACACAAACAAAAATAACAATGAAAAGTGCCACATGCATAAAAAGCGAAGCCAAAAAAAAACGCTCCTACGAAAAGGAATTTCGTTCCAAAATCCATAATGCTATTCTAGCACTCTATCTACACCTATTCTAAATCTCCTATTTATAATATAGGGTCATGTCTTAATATAATAAGTTCAATAAACTTCGCTGACACTCGCACCACACACAATATTCGTCTCCGTCGCTTTGTCTTTATTAGTACTCCTTTGTATAATGAACATTCCAATTTCCTTATGTTAAGTATTCAACTTCATAAGTATTGTACCGTTTTTGTTTGTCTAGTTATATTCCTCGCTTTTTGCAATTTCATATTTTATTTATGCCTCTTTTATTCGCTAATTTTCACTGCAGTTTCGAGCTTGGAATTTATAAAATTCAGGAAAACAATATTTTAAACAGATTATCTTTTTAATTGGATACCCCTGAGAATCGCACTGTGTATAATTAAAAATCTAGGCTCTCTTTAATGTAATACTCGTAATGTAATAAAATGCAGAAGTTTAATTTTACCAGATGATTTATAGTACTTGTCTATTTCAGATTCCATCATAACGTTTTCTTTCAGTGTTTAGAGCTCCAGATATATTGCGCAATGAATTTTAAGAAAAATCCACTGCTGTACGGCTTTTTATCAACCTTCGGATAAAAATTCGAGGTATTATTTAATGTCTATTCGACCAACACAGTTTCAAATATCATAAAGTCGCCTTCACAAATAAAGCTTACGGAAACTCAAGCCCCTAATTTTAGCTAAGACACCATTTATCGCATAACAATTTGGCAGTGTCATAAATACCTTCACACCCAATAACCTAGTATTATAGTGATTACTGTTCACTAGTAGTTACTACGAGTATAAACATCGCTAATCGGCGCCAAGAGAGCGCAAAATGCGCACTTATCCTGCTTTATATAACTTTAGGGACAAAGCTAGGATATCAGGGCCATAAAGGGGACGGACAGAAGGTTATGGCTAGTTTCGGAGCCTGAAACTAATTTGTGCCACAGGAAGTGGTAAATGGGTCCGGTGCGTGTTCTTTAACTGCGCCGAGATTCGCCATTTGGAGCATAAAATGTCGAAGGTCATTTTGGGCAATCTGTGTTTTATTTGAAAAAACTATTATCAAAAATTATATGAATAAACAAAGTTTACTTAGTTACAGACAAAAATTGTTCTAAAAACTTGTTTCAATTGAGCTTTATTTTCAACCATTCTATATTTTTTAAGCTGACTTTCGACATTTTGATATGAGTACCATTAAATGATGTGTCTACCTCTTTACTGGAATGTATTTAGGAAACGAATATAATAAGATTCGAAGATAAATTGTTAGATCAAACTTTAAGCTATTTCAATATAAACCCGCAACAAAAATCTTAAGCACCTACTATAAGCAATAACCTTTTACGTACCTATCCAAACCTTTGGCGATGTAAACACAAGTTGATTAGACGCCCCTGATTGCCATAAGGCGTCGCTACAGTTTCCTACCACATGGTTATGTGGTCACGGCGAAATCCCACGCTAAAACCAACCCCGCCTAACTACCCTTAATTATACCTATGGGGTGAACTCTTGAAACTAGGTCAAATGATTTTAGGGATGACGTTGGGGTAGGTAAATTGTAGGGTACTGGTAATTGTCAGTTTAAATTAATTTTAATGGTACTGTTTGGAATCAATATCGGTTCAGCTCTGAAGTGGGGTCGTAAGGAGTAATATGAAAGCCCCTTTCCCCACTGTTTGCTCCATCAGCCGTAATTTGTACACAGTCCATATATCTTTTTTTTTTTTCTTTTATGGCGTTTTTCGATTAGGTACTTATATTTGCTACTGGCGTCTTAGCGCGGGTTTCATCCAAATCTATCCACAGATATGATTGACAAACAACACAAACATCTAAAAATACTCGCAAACTTTCAGAATTAACTACTTATCTACTTTCAGTGACCTGGATCAGTTGAGCTATCTATAGATCGTTTCTAAAGATCCTTATATAGCTTGAATAATCCTGTTGTATTTTGTAAATATGTAGTAGCTTAGTTTCTGTAAATAAACTTAGTATAAAAAAAAACTACTTTTCTACTTAAGAATATCACTAATACAATAATAAGTAGGACAATACGAAACACGAGCACGCAAATCAAGCCGCTAGCTACTCTTGGGACAAATTCCAAATAGCCAAAGTCTAGACCTTATCTCGGTCACAACTTAGAGGTAGCCTAAACACTACCCCGGGGAGTACTTATCTAGGAAATTCGGGTTTTATTTCAGCACATAAAAAGTCTGGGTCGCAGCTGCGATAGATAGGAAAAACTTTTTTTTTTTGTTATAAAAATACCGTTTTAAGGTAATTTGCGAAGTTTTAGGTCATTGAACTTAGGAGGGTGAACTGAAAGCAGTCTACTTAATGTAATAGTAGGTACTAATAATTTCTCGCAAACGGTGATGGAAATATAGCGAGGTAAACTGTAGGTACTCGTTGCAACCCGTCACATATGGAATTGTAACTTATAAAAAAATATGATATTGGACATGCCTCTGGCGTGATCTGTTTTTCTTTAGACGCAGGTGAGTTGGCATAAGAAAGTAATTCTTTGAATTTGTTGTTATGTTTAAATAAATTAACAAAAGACGTTTTTACAGGCTCCTAAAATAAATATAAATGAAGCAGTAACATCATATTTACAAGCTCAGTTTATGTTTTGCGACGAAAGAAATGAGAACATACTCGTATTCTTTTACGGGAGGCTTTAGATAACGTAATAAACAAACTTCTTACGTTGATTGCGTAAATGTGATATTTTCAGAAGTTTTCTCAAATTTGATAACGTGTCTTGTAACTTGCCGTGTGAGAAATATTCAAAATGTATCTTCTTGCAGTAATGCGTACAAAGGCTAAATCAAATTAATTATTTTTTATTATAGATTGACGACCTCTGTAGCGCAGTGGGCGAAGGTCCGCCTGCGACGCAAAAGGTTGCGGGTTCGATCCCCGCGGCGGGACCAATGTTTGTATGATCTACAAATATTTGTCTCGGGTCTGGGTGTTTCTATGTATAATATGTATGTATTTACAAACAAAAAGTATACAGGGTGTAAAAAGACTGCTACCGAAAACTGAGGGGTTGCAATCAGACCATGACTCTGAACATATTTAGCGAAAAAAAAAACGCTTTGGATTTATAAAAGAAAAAAACTATTAAAACTCAAAATTCAGCAATCTACGTATAAAAACGCGACCAGTACATACGCAAACAGTAATCTTCAAACGCTGTTTTCTCCG